>JADAQX010000762.1:0-25237 GCA_015476325.1 Cardiosporidium cionae
CCCTCTCTCCCCCTCCTCTCTCTCCCTCCCCTCATCCCTCTCTCCCCCTCATCTCTCTCCCTCCCCTCTTTCCCTCCCCTCTCCCTCCCACTTTCTCCCTCCCACTTTCTCCCTCCCCTCTCGCCCCTCCCAAAAAAATATATCCTCTCTTCTACAAAAATCTTTACTTGAAAGCAATCTCAGGAAGAGGGGAATGCGTAGTTTTTAAATAGGAAAGAGAAGCTTCCCATATAAACCAAAAAGTTTTCAATAACGTAGGTTTTGTAATACAATGTTTCAAAGGCCAAGCAATGGCACACAGGGTAAGTGATTTTTCATGAGTTTGATAGGCAATAGGAGCAGCCATGGAGGGTTCTCCCATGCCTTCGTCTGCATGTAGAAATCGGATTTCATCATAGATTGGATGTGTGAAATAACCAATTGGAAATAAACAAGAGGAGGGTTTACATACTTTCCCATCCACAGAAAATGCCCAGAGATGGTGTTGAGAGGCAAGGGGAGGCATAGAAAGGGAAGATAGAATGACCCCAGCCGCGTGTGTAGATACACCCTCTCTGAGAGAGGGACGAGGGGGCAACAGGGTAGGGAGGGTAGAAGGGAACATCAAGGAAGGGGTAGAAGATTCTATGAGGGAAGCAGAATTTCGGCCACGGGAGCGTATAGAGTGTTTTGTAGTGGGAAGAATTCCCTCAATAGGGAGAGAAGAAGAGGGAGAAAAAGAGGGAGGAGATAGGGAGGTATTCCAAAAGAGATCCTCCACCGCTTGAACAATCCCAGAGGATCCACAAGGAAGAAGTGTCCAGTGGGAGGGACCCTTCAAAAGGGATTGAATGGACCAATGACTCCCATCTATACCTAAAAGAGAAAGAATAGATAATTCCAGCCACATATCTTTGGATAAAGTATAAGGAGAAGGTTGTAATTCCCATGTAAGAAGAGAAGGATCGTCTCCTGGTAGATCTGAGTTCAAAGTAGGGCTGTCACCTTGTCCTCCCTCAGCCTTAGATGGAATAATAGAAGAAAAAGAAGAACTGAGAGGGGGTAAGAGTACAGTTGGTATAGGACGTGTAAGAAATTCTAAAATAAGAATAAAAGAAGAAAGTCCATGGGAAGAGGCAGTGGGAGAAGGTGGTGTAGGAGGGTCTGGATAGCGTGGAGAAGTCTCAGCAGAGAGGCCAGCCATTCCCCCTTCACCCCGACGAGGAGGGACAGAGGGTGAGCGTGAAGACGACGATGATCCCTGTCCTGTGGGTGGAATAGGGGTAGACAGTGACCCCCAACGGGGGGAACGTGTCCGTACACCACTCGATACAAAAGAAGGGGACATACCTCCCTGTTGTTTTCTGGGTGAACGATGGCTATAACGAGAGGGAGAGGTGAGGGAGGGTTCCACAGCGGCGGAGGTTTCCCTCTCCGTTGAAGAAGAGCGACCAAAAGTGGGAGGTGTTGTTGGTCGAGAAAACGATGTAGCCTTTGTACGAGTGAATCCACGAGAAAAAGAACGTCTCTCTTCTTCTGTTTCAAGAAGATCATCCTCTCCATCCTCCAATGTAGCTTCAGAAACCTCATCCACAGCCATACCTCCCATCTCTTCTTCACCCATAGGGGATAATGGAAAGGGAGTAGGGATCATGCCTGCTAAGAGTTCTACTAAAGCGGGCAATCCAAAAGGAAAATTTTCAATAAAAATATGAAGAATAGCATGCAGAGCATTGTCAGGCCAGCGTTCTAACCAAATATCCTCCACCATTCCAGGTACATCATATAGAGCACAGAGAATTTGTACAAGAAGATCCAAGGTAGACGTAAAATGGGAAATGTTAAGATGAACACATACAGAATTCACAAAATCCATCATTTGTAGACGAGAGAGAGATGAAAAGGAAAGCGTGAAAGAGGGAGAACGGCTATTCACCTGAGCTATCTCCGGTTGTAAAAATTCTCGTGTAAACACCAAATGATGCAATGCAAAGGTAAAAAGAGAACAATGCCGTGGAATTAAATTCGTAAGAAAACTGCCTCGTTCTTCTTGTGAAATAATGGAATGTATCCCAGAAAAATTTTGGAAAGGCTGTGATCCTGTTTGAAGAGGTTTTGAGAGCATCACTGCATGTGAAAACACTACTAATATCACACACCAAGGTTTGGCTACAGAAGAAGAAGTGAGAGGTGGGTTGGAAGTAGAAGAAAAACCACCCAGCATCATCACCGTACTTTCTCGACTGAGTGTCCGTTTTAAACTCAATGTGCCCTCTGGAAAGGGGGGAAATACTTGAAGAGTACTTTCCAAATCATCCAACCATTGAAGAATCATACTATGTAAGCTTACAACGACAGCTTTCTATTTAAAAAAAAAAAAAAAAAGTGGATTATGGAAACAAATTTATATATATATAAAAAAAAGAGTTTGGAAAAAAAAATAATAGTATGAAAAAAAAATAGAGGGGGGAAAGGAGGGGTGGACGCGTGTTGTTTTTTTATTTTTTGAAAATATGAGAGTAGATAAAAGAAGAAGAGAAATAGAAAGGGAAGGATATAGTTTTTAAAAAAATAAAATTACAGTGATACTAGAGAATACAAAAAATTAATATTGAAAAGAGAGAGAGAGAGAGAGAAAGAGAGAAGAAAGTAATAAAAAAAAATTTTAAATGCTAGAGGAATGTAAAAACACAAACTTCAAAAAAGAGAAAGACTAAAAGTGAGTAGGACTTCTATAAAATAAAAGTGCAATGAAAATTCCAAAAAGAAAAAATTAAAAATATGAAACAAAAGTAGTAAATGGGAAGTATTTTTTTTAATAAAAAAAAAGTAAATATCTTTATAACATACATAACCAAATTAGAAGAAAATGTATCAAAATGCTACTAAAAAAAATAAAAATTAATAAATATATATATATAAAATGAAAATAAATAGGGTTATGTTAGGTTTTGAGTTTCTGTAGGTAGAATTAAAAAAATGTTTATATATCTCTATATTCATTACAGCTGCTGGATAGTCAAGTCTCGGTGTATTTCTAATAAGAAAAAACTTACTGTCATTAGAGCATCAATTGCATAAATTCCAATCAAAAAGAGGATACAACTACTGGCCAACTCCCTGTACATCATATACATTTTATTATAAAAAAAATTATAAAAATATGAGAAGAAAATTATAAAAAACTGAGAAGGAAAATATTTTTAAAAAGAAAATCCTACTTATCTTCCTTCTATTCCAAACTCCTCCACTATGAATACGTTTTTTCATTAGAGATTTTGACAAAAACACTTGAAAAAAGTAGACTAAAAAAGTGGGAAAAAAATGTAGAGAACACTCTCTAAAAATGCAAGAGAATGTATCACATTATAAAAAACGATATCAGCAGAAAAAAATTTAACAATCCAATTTGCAAGGGAGGAGGAAAACAAATTTTTCCAAGTAAAGGGGTATTGTTTCTCAAGTAAGAAGACAGGCATAAAAATTTTCTTACTGAGCTGTATGCAAAAGTTGAGTAGAAGAAAATACTTCTCGATTTTCTTGACTGATAATATTCAGAACGCCAATGAAATTATCATCCATAAAACGAGAGGAAAATGTTTCAATATTTTCAATAAGATAATCTTCACACTGTAAAATTCAAATATATTTACTTTACACGTTAAAAGAAGAAAAAGGTAAAACAATACATGGAATCAAGAAAAATTACAGCAATTGAAGAAAAGAAGAATAATAAAAAAAGTGTATTGAAAACTACAAAATGCATTGACAAAAATGCACAAAATAAAATGAAGCAAAATGGATATATATATATATATAAATACAAATAAAACTTTGAAAACAAAGGGAAGAGGAGGTAATTCTATGGCCAATAGTGTTCACTCTTTTTACTCTTTAAAAAAAGAAAGTATTCATTTAAAATTAAACTAGAGTGGATCCAGTTTGAAGAAAAAATCATTTTAATAGCAATAAAAGGACATCTCCAAATAAAGAAATTTAAACATCGGTATAAACAACCACTGTACGTACACTGAAAAAAATTCCCTATTTTCTTAATATCCCCCCTCCCATTATATATCCCCACATTTTTCATCCTAATTAGAATCCCTTATCAAATTCTTTAATAAGAGATCTTTCACAAAACAACTAACCTCTGGCAGCTTTGAAAGGGTACACATACAAGCAATGACCGCATTTTGCAATGTAAGAAGAATACGAATCTCCGACATAGTATATTGTACTAAAGATAAGGGAGATTCTTCCGTAAGGCGAAAAGGAGGCTTCAAATCACTCAATCGTATATATGTCTTCCATAAATTTTCATGGAGCTTCCCAGAAGTGAGGAGACGATGTACAAATGCATTGCATACGGTATAGAAAGGGTGCTGAGCATCTGCTGCAATTTGTAGAATGGCTTGGACGCACCACAGAAGGTCAAGCTGCTCATCTATGAGACAATCTACCAATTCTCGTAATACACCAGCATCTTCGACTTGTAAGGAAAGCAACAAATTTTTTTGATTGGATTTCACTTGCAAGAGGGCAATCTGTGGATTAAATTTTCGAAGCTGATAGGCTTGCAATGCATCATATATGAGCGCTCGTGAAAGATAATCGCTCCCCCAGTTGGAGAGTATGGATTGAGAATCCTTCTCTTTTATATTTTCTCCATTGTCCTGTCTTAGATCAAAGGCATTATTGGCAGGGAAGCCAGTCTTCCCATTGCTGCTGTCACTCGAAAAATGGATACGTTGATCCTTTCCCACTGTCTGTGTCTGGATGGTGGGGACATCCTCCCAACCCTGAACATGCCGGCGACGAATTTCCAAAGCTTTATGCACTCGTTCTACAACACTTAAAAGTGCTGGTGCACACTGTGTAGGAAGAGAGCGATCTAAATTTGGATTATAATGGTTTAGGAGGTTTTCAAACACAGATCGAACAGAGTTATGGTTTAATAATTCTTGTAAAAGAGCAGGAGAAGTCTCTTGTTCATCTAAAAGAAGACCCTTGAGGTGACTCACTGAAGCAAATAACAGTTTCAGGTGCAATTGCAAATCAGAGTCACTGCTAGAGGAAATCGGAGGATCAGCAGTAGCAGAAGTACAAACTACGGGTGCTGCAGCTAGTGTAGACGAAAGCCCCATCCTTGCGCATAAACGAGGTCAGATGGCTATGGCAAATAGGGTGAACATCTCATACTGCATGTCTTCCTTGCCGATACAGAGTAAAGGAGAGAAAGCCAAAAAAGGTGGTTATTCCAATTTACTTGAGGTTTGTTAATGATGTTAAGGTTGGTGATGCCAGAAGTTGCAGTGTTTTGCAAAAAGAGAGGTTGAAATGTCACAACTTTTGAAGAAAGAATGCTAACTTACATTACATGACACGCAGCCTTTCACAGGCCTGTCAACCATTCGAACAATTCATTAGTGTAAAGGAGCACAAGGAAACGAAACTAAAGAAAGATGACAATTTGGAATTGTAGACGGTGTCAACTTAGATTGAACAACACCAACATTTGAAGACCTAAGCAAAAAAGTTCAAAAGGACGACTGTATGTACTGCAAAGAGGTTTTAATTAACGTGGAAATGACTCTACTATTCACACTACTCTCAAAAAACCGGGAACTGATTTCTGTAAGATGATGATAATAATGGATATGAGGCTTAATAACTCCTTGATGGATGTATTCCACGCGGATTGCGAGCGAGGGATCGTTCGCAAGCCAAGATTCATCAATTTTTGCTCTCTGCAATAAACGATATCATCACCAGTTGCATGTTGAAGTCGCTAAATTTTACAGCTTTTTATCAAACAAAATCTAAGTCTAAGCCTAAGAGTAAGGGCGACTCCAAAAATAATTTCCCTGGTGATAAGTCCTGCGCGATCGGCTGGGCTCTGTTTCGTGTCATTACTTCTCCAACATAATATATTCTTCCTTACATTGTCTCTTGTTTTAACAAGATAAACTGTAAAATGTACTGTTGATTAATTAATCACGTGAGAAAAGGCAGAAGATGCTCATAGAATGACGGAACGCATTAAACATTTGCTGTTTACAGAATAAAGTATCCAAACGTCATGCGCGTATCGTTCCATAATGCTATATTTCTGATGTAAAACAAAAAAAACAAGAATTACAAGACTATTTTGGAAACAAGTTTCAGTAGCGCTATCGCTATTAAATAGTATTTTCAGCAAAACGATTTTGAATTTTTTTATAGTTTGAAATGCATGAAGCATCATTCTCTTAAAGGCATTCAAACTTCTTGTTTAGACTATGTTATGCAATAGCAGTGGGGACATTAATCCCAAATCTCGGATGTTCTTATAATTTACCAATACTATTTTTTCAAAAGTAGTATTTCATGCATAAGTGTATATTGCAATAGGAACCGTGTAGATCGTGTGCTTTTGTGGTGCATTAGAAAGCTTAAATTCGCATGGGAAAGCTGCATACGAAAGGAAAGTGAGCTTTTCCATGAGAGAACAACTTTTCTCCATCTCACGATGGAAAATTCGCTGTTATACATGGACTCATAAAAATAGCAACGAAAAAGATTGCACATTCACAAATTTTCAGTATTGAAGTAATTTCTGCGCTGTGGTTTAAACAAGAATAGCCTTGGAACAGCTTACATCCCATCTCATGACATCACTTAAGAAAAATCTCTATGCTTTTGCACGTCTAAGCTAGGACAAGTTGCTTTTAGAAAACAGATAAGACTGCAGTTCGTATTACTGAGCAATAATGGCAAGGGTTTTGTGCTAGCAGAGATCAACCTTTGGGAATAACATTGGGGGGTGAACACTATATAAAACGCAACACAACTAGTAAAAATATGGATAATCTAACCGAGTAGGAATAGTCTTTGTACCACCTAAAAAGCTCATGTGATCTATATTGAGTATGAAATTTTAGGAAGCAATTTTTATGACATGCAGGGTATTTAGCATTACTAAGATAATTGTTTTGAAGGTGGTTGTACTTCCGGTTACTTTTTCAGTTGTGAAATTCAACGTATTTTTATGGAAGCTTTCAGCTTGCAGTATGAGCAAATGAATAACTTTTTCATTAAATGCATTTTACCAGTAATAAGTCAACTACACTTATATATTCTTCATTCGCTACGCAAAACTCGTCTTTGTGCAGCATGCATTAACTAAATATAGAAATATCATCTGCTACACAATCTATAAGCATTGCAATAAACAGCCCATAAAAAGGTTTACTTCCATACTGAAAAAATCATTACAATTCAATGAAATCATCAAAACTGTCCATCACAGAAATGTGCGAAATTTTCTACTTTACTTTATGAGTGTTAAAAGGAAAATAAGAAATAAGCCTAATTCTATCTCAAAATTATGCCTCTTTTACTATTGCTGAATTATCTAACCAGCGTGAAAAATCTTTGTAGTGTGAACTAGTTGTCTATTCTCTTCAATTTAATTTTAATCTATTCACCTTGTCCCTATTACATCTAAGTGGTTAATTTTTCACGGCGGGCATACTGTTAAAAAATAATATTTAAAATTGGAAAACATGAACGAGGTGTATCAATGTAAGGTGTGTGATACATTAATCCATGTACTGCTAGTTGCTGTCATTTCGACTTTCGGTAATGGCTGTTTTTTGATGTGCCCGAACAATTTAGGCACAAATTATTAACGGGGAAAGCAATAAGGCCAGCAAGTGCAAGTTAAGATTGTATCACGATAACGGATGGTAAACGTCTGCGGAAGTTAACATGGAATCAAGAAGAAGATATACAAAACTTTTCTCGTTATATACTTTTTGTTTTTTATTCCTTTTTTAATTTGATTCTTTTTGCTGAAGCGTTTGACATTTAGAAAGTTGCCTATCTTTAATTGTTGAATTGTCTCGCTACAATAGTTTTGATACAAGTTTTCATTCTTTTAGCTTTCCTTATTAGTTACATTGCGTAACCGTTTCGTTTTCTTTTGTTGATTGAGTTGCGGTTGGCTTTCACGGTAATGAGCGTTGGTGGAGCTCTTACAAACCTACAAATTCTTTTCTTTTTGAATCTAACATCTTCATAGCTGAGTTTTGTCTATAAATTAAGATTCTAATTAAGTTGCTAGTTATCATGTGCTTTCGGCCAATAGGATTTCTGAAACCGCGTTAAGTACCGGGTGTATCATATCATTTTTAAAATGTAAGATAGATAAATATAATCGTCCGTTCAATTAGTTAATGGTGGCAAGATTATTGAGACGGTTTGAAAGATTAAAGCACACTCTACGCAACTGCGGAATCACAGAATTATAGCAGTACTTATTCTATGCTACTTGGTTCTCACGGAGTCACAAAGGAATCTAACAGAAAAAGTTGCTGGTACAGCCATTCGTTTACATACAAAAAGAACAAAGGAGTATAAACTAAAGGTTAAAAGAAGACAGTTACAATGAAACATACAATAAGAATAGTATTCAAAGTCTTGCCAACGAGCTCCAGTTGAGTGCATCCACATAGTGGAAAGTTGGTACCTAAAAGTTATAACTGTTACCTGTTACAAATTGATAGTTTGAGTCCTAACGCGTGTTCGATACAAATAAACGGTATGTGCTTACACTACAATATTGTGCAAATTAGAGAAGGTGCAAAATAAAAAAATGTTGTCCAATTACAACTGCTACAGATGCTATTTTGTCTCAATAACCTATCAATGGGATAATTGCGATGATTTGCAACCTGAAGGTAATCTAATAGAAGCATTAAGAGAGCGTTTTACGTTAAAATGAATCATATTCCTCTTTTTTAACTTGCAGCCAACTTCATTCAATATGTATTCAATTAAAAAACGCTAAGTTCCTTTATATAATTTTAGTATGCACAGAAAAGCTGCGACATGTGGTACTCCACATGCAGAATTATTCCTGTCCAGTATTTGAAATGGGAGGGATCAACAATTTTTGATTTCCTTACCTACATTGTTCTATTCCATATTTTTTATAAATAGCGGAATTTTTAATTGGCGATGTTGCAAGAAATGCAGAAGCGGCGAGTTACGGAGTGGAGTGATGTCAGTCACAGAAACTGAAACTTTTTAAACGGTTAAAGATTAAAACAGGAATAGATACCTTTCATTGTAGAAACCTTGAAATAATAGTCATGGCAATCTGATTCAGTAACTTCAAAATGATTTGCAAGTTTATGCAACACTTCAATTTTGGGTAGATGAAGAGAATTTAGTCTCGCACACGATATTCCGCGCTGAAACTAATCGTTTTGTCGAAAGGGTAAATCGCGCAAGCATAAAATTACCGGTGAAAAGTTGTTCAAAGGAAACTGTATGTAGGTTACGCGTTTCGAGACTAATTTACACCATGAAGCAAGAAGAATGTGCGAATCAGCACCTGCAGCCGAAAAGCTAGCTAGGCTAAAACTTTCAAAACCTGTAGTTAGGGAAACATTCTGCGCGTCTCTCCCATCGAAGGAACTTAACATTTTGGGTTGCTGCACAACGCCACGAACAATTTTTGTTGCCAGCTAACTACTTTTACCGTCACAAGGGTATCAGCGTTTGGATAAGTTTGTGTCCACACTTGCACACGCAAGACCCACTTGATCACACTGAAATGTCGTAGATTCATGCTATATTACTCAGTGCGTGGCAGTTGTGAAACTTCTGCTGTTCCAATAGCAAAGTTTTATGTACCATTCATTCTTTTCTAAACAAGCAGATTATGTGCTTTCAGCTCCGAGTTGTATGTATTTTCAGTCCTTATACGCTTGCGATTTGTATGCACTGAAATGCATGCAAAAGTTATGGTTGTATTGTAACCAGTCGTCTAGTTCGCCTATTGTTGAACTTGGATCCCTCTCCAAATTTTTAAAGCTTGTGTAACTCATCAATGTCTTGAAACATGCGCAATTGCAGTATGTAACTTTTAAGTGCTGTTGCCCTTGCTAAGAACTTTTCATTATAACTTTCTAGATTTTGTATTTTTAATATTCCGCTGGTTTCGTTCGTAGAGACAGAGCACTAGGTATGAGAACACTGTTGTATAAGTTTTTTTCCTTCAACGTCTTAATAACTGCATCATGCTTTCCCTTCTCGATTTACGTGTAAATATATGATACATAAACTTTTATTGCTCTCCGGAAACGTGTTCTACTTTTTTTCTTTTGCACTCACTGTTCTTCGTAAACTGGATATGTACAAAGAATTGCTGCTTTATATATTTGCTTTTATAGATGCTATAGCTTCTTCATCCGAATTAAATCCAACGTTTGATGTACGCTCCCCCAGTTCGTTTGACGGAGCTATCTTCAACTTTGCACCCCTCGGTTGATATCTTCATGGATAAAACGCAAAAAATTGTTCATCTAATTTTGTTGTATTCCTTTTCAAAACTGCTTTAGCAGCGCACTAGGGCATTTTTCACGTTGTCATTTGTAATTCTAGTCGTGCTTTTCTTCTCTCTCTGGAATTTACAAAATTCTTACAACGGAGCGGTATTTGGGATATCCTTATACCCTTCGTAATATTTCCTGTATTTTTTACCAGTGGTCGCATTTACTAGGCGAGAACACGTTTTGTATAACGTGAGGAGCTGTTTAGCATAACAATGAACCAGACCTCTTTGAACTTGGAGGTTAGTTGAATATGCGGAGTAAAATGTCAATGAAATGCTAACGCATTTGTAGGTGTAGTTATTGCTGGAAGGTTGGGTTTCTGTATGAACTATTTGGCTTTGTATGCTGTTTATTTTTGATGGGTGTAAAGGTGTTTTGATGAGCCATGTAAGTAGCCGGGAGAGTGCCTTTTGCCGGATACATTCTACTGTATATACACATTGAAAAGTTTTTTCTGCTTCTTTAAAAAAGGATTGTATGCTTTTTGAAGAACCAAAGAAGCCTGCATCACTACTTGATGATGAAAAGACTTTTTCAAGTTCATTAATTGAAGCATTGGAACCTTGTGCTGTAAAGGTATGGATGTATTTTTGCACACAAACTATTTCTCCCATGTTGTAAATTACACCCATTTTGCATGTGTTTAATGGAATTACGATGAAAAAAGGTTTGACGCGAAAAGGGGTTGACGTATGCAAAGAAAAAAAATAATTTCTTCCAATACTTTTTGCTATAGGAAAATGCTATATTCTTGTGTTGCAGGAATTTTTGGAAATGCCTGTCAGTCCTGCTAGTGCTCCAGTGTCTCCTCTTGTCTCGGATTATTCTGTTCAGTGTTTAGATTTTGATGAAGCTGACCAGCACTGCCTTTCTCTTCCTGCGTTAACGGAGCCTTTCTTATTTCCAATGGCTTCGCATTATGCTGAGAACATGAGGGCAGTAGAAACTATGGATACCATCAATACGCCGACGAGCGAAATCAAGTCTCAAGATATCCCTTCTAGAGATGGATTACCCGATGAACTTGAGCACGCACCTCTCGCTGATTCTTTGCTAACTCATGAGAATTCGTCTTGCTGCAATGATAAAATGGATTTGGTGGCTGATGAGGAAATACCTGAGCCATTGACTGTGTCACACTCTCTACCCACCGCCTGTATTTTTTCAAACACGGAAAAAGATATACAACACATCTCTGATACAGATGCATCGTTGTTGAGAACCTCCGATGGGATAGATGGAATGGAAGATGTAGACACATCTACGGATGAGGCTATTGAAATCAATGGCAATTGCATAAAATGGTATCCTGGATTTAATTTGCAATTGGGTCAGCATGGACGTAAGGCCTTTTTATGCTTGATTCGTTCCACGTATAGAAAAAATCCAGACAAATGTGGCGTTATCTTGGATAGTTATTCCCCGCGATCCTCCATCAGCCGCTTACCTTATTTCAATATCAAAGATTTGTGGGAATTGTCCTGGCGTTTTAATGAATGCATTCCCGATGTATGGGAGAAGGCGATACGTATCCATGATGAGTATGGAAAAATACATACAAAACGCTCTCCTCCTCTTCAACATGCTGTCTATCGACCATCAAAACATCAAAAACTTGAAAATTGTCATACTGATGGAAGCCTGTCTCCTAAATCCTCCTCGGAGACCTCTCAAGCGGTGTTGGAGCAGAACACTGAGCCAATGCATTCTCTTTCTTTCTCACCCCAAGCGAAGATGAAGCACGAGATTCCCTTCTTGGAGGAAACCTGTACACCCATTCTCTCCCGCCGAGAGTGTCCCCCTGGCTCTTCGCCTGTCAGTACATTGGGTAGCCATCACAGTGTATCCTCGCATGCTACCACCGCCCCTAGTCCTCTTATATCTCCCACGCATGGGTTGTGTAACCGCATGATAGATAAAATAGAAAAACAAGGAAAATTGCTTTCCTTATCTTCCTTGAATGTATTCGACAAACTGTCTAACTGTGCACCCACATCTTCTCCCAATAAATCTCTGCAAGCAATGCGTGTGTCTGTTTCTACCCCTGTCAAAGAGAGTGTGTCATCTCCTTTGTTCTCGTTTTGTGAAGAAACACCTTGGCGGGAATGTGCACACGAAGATATAACCCCGATGCCTCCTATTCCGTCATCTTCACCATTTTTGAATACTATCTCTCCGAATCATGCAAAGATTATAATACCCTTGGCTGAAAGTGGGGCTATGAATGCTAAAAGTGGAGCTATGAACGTTGAAAGTGGAGCTATGAATGCTTCAAGTACTGATTCAGCATCCATGCAGTGTGCAGTATCAAGTAATATGAAATCTCGTTCTGGTAGAAAAATTTTGAGACCCTTGCGTTTTCAGGAATGTGAGAATACTTATAGCTCAGTTTCTTCCACACCAGTCACTCGGCGTACCCTAATTCCTTTAGATGAGACAAATGACCTTGCTATAACATCTCACTGTACCTCTGATGGTTTGATGCATACCCCTAGCGAATCACGGCAATCGTCCACCCTACTCAGCTCCTTGGCATCTGCACCAGCAGCCAACATGCCTTCAGATAAAGTTTCTACAGCTGGGATTCAATCGTCGATTGTATCCACTCCTATGAAGCAATCCTTTTGTGTAGTGGATGCAAATAAAAGGGGCAGACGTTCCCCCTCAAATTCTCGCGAAGATTGTAAATTCGAGCCTTTACAGCCATGCGTACGTCCTCTCCCTTCTACTTCAACGGGAGATGTTTTCTATTCTCTCACCGGAGAGAAAGATGCCAATATCATGGAAATTTGCACCACTCTTTCTGCAGATGCGTCGAATAAGGCAAGTCTTCATCTATGAAATCTGAGACTCCATTTAGAGAGAAAGCTAATACGATGTTTTCTTCAATGAAAGTGAGAGGTGGTGATATTTAAGAAAAAACCAGAGTAAGTTATAGAGGATGGAAATAGCCACATTTAGAGTGAGAAGACACTTGTAATGCGATTGTGGAGAGAAAGAAAAATAAGCTTGAATTGAAGATAAAATAGAATACGAAATGCTTTCCGGATGCTGTTAGGATTTTAGATAGGGCTGTTATTGTTTTTTGAGTTATTACTCAGATTTTTTGATTCTTTTGTTTTCTAGAAAAGCTATAGCTATGAGTTTAGGGGGAAAATTATATTTTTTTTTGTCACATTTTTGGCAACCCAAAATAGACTATCTGGATTCTCTGAATCTATAGATTTTCCTCTATTTGTTAATCTAATTTCTTTTTATTGTACCTTCAGTTCTTGATGTATTTTTAGTCTTTTTTTTGGTTGTTGTCCTTCTCTCTTAATCAGTAGAATCTGTGCTTCTTTTGCATACTATGCATATCAAAGATGTGCATTCCTTGTGTTCAGCCCACTTTATCCTGCGAAAACGTCGTAGTGCCATCGGCTAGCTCCTCCCTGCATGATGAATGCTCTCCTATCAATGACGAGATTGCCCCTTTATGTAGATTTTCTTCTGAAGTCTCTTATAGTAACGTATTGGAATCCAGGAATGGAGTCCCCTCATTAGTGCTGGATAATAGACATGAGATTTCAGTACAGCCATGTCCTTTTACTGATGTGATTAAGTTACCTGTAGAAAGTACTATTTTGGAAACTTCCAATGTAGAAATAACATGCATAGAATCTTCTCAGCAATTAGTTGAGCTTGCTGTTCAGAATAAAGGATTAGCCATTGTGGATATGAGTAAGTATCTGCCCGCTTCGTGCTACCGTAATGTTCTTATTCTACGATGTGGTACACCTCTACGAACGAAAGAATAGGGACAGCAAGTTGTGAATTCCACATGAATTAGGTTTTTTGTTTTTACCTAAGTTTACAATGGATAAGGTTAACTGTATTTTTTTTGGTTCTTCTAATCTTTTTGGAAGAATACATTTATCGTAGAAGAAATCCTAAGAAAAATTTAAGCATGTACCAAGTCGATGTCTTTGCCATACGCTTTTTTGTTAGCAGAGATTCGTCATAGTGAATTGTAAAACGAGTGGCTTGTACTGCAGGTTTTTCTGATGAAATAATTTTTTTTATTGAAATTTTTTCCACTCCAGCTTTCCTATGATAAATGTGTGGTCTTCTGCATTTTTTGTTTTGTTATACGTATATTGAAAAGGGATCATCTCTTTTTTAAGCATAAGAATGATTTTTAAATAAATTTTTTTATGAAACAAACGTGTAAATCCAGAGTGGAAATTAAGTGATTTTGGTTATCGTATTGAAAGGCCTGAAGTAGTTTATATGACCCTTTTGTATTTTGCTGACTAATTTTTTGTAAAAAGAAAATGTGTTTCACCTCTGTTTAATGAATATCTTAGCTTCTTAACTAGGATCGGTAGAGAATGATAATTTTTTATTTGTACACTTTTAGCCAATGTAAGGATTGAAAAACAATTTCGTGATACTGGATATATTTTATGCATACGGTATCGTCTCTGCGCTCCGTTAATCCAATGTATAGGTGTCATCTTTTGAGAAATATTCAAATATGATTTTTGGATATGAATTTGTAATGGAAGAGGCACTCTATAATTTTTTGACCACATTTGTAGTTTGTGCTATGTAGCATAAGTGACAATTAACTTTCAGCAAGATTGTCATAGTAATCTTAAATTTCTGTATTTTGTTTTTTGCCATCATGGCATGAAATAAGAACGTTTTAAACTTATTTGTTCAAATATGCTGGATGAAATACTTGGTACGTTTGCAGAGTATTTTTCCAACTCTTATCGTGATCTCATCGATATTTGGACATGCGTTTGAACCTTTTGTAAATAGAAGCAAGTTGCTCTTTCTTCTTGTGAAGATTTAATGGAAGTTCAGTGCTAGAAACTCGTCATTTTTAGTATAATCCTAATTATCTCTGTTACACACATTTTTTTACTCGCTGTTAATTTTTATGTTATATTGTACCGCTTGAACCATTCTAATGCTTTTGAGGAAAAAATCAGGCGATGAGGTATGTAAAAATGGTTTTCTTTTGTTGGAAGGAATGCCTTTACGCAATGTTTTTTTTTGCAAAAGTGGCCATCTCGTACTAGTTAAAATTAGAGATTGAAAGGATTCAGTCATTCTTCGCTTTTGCTGTTACTTCGTTTTATTTTTCTATCCTATAAGTTTCTGTATCAGATGAAAGTGTTCATCGCTTCTCGTATCTGTTTATTGCTAATAATATTTTGTATAATTTATGTTGTCGTTTTCACAATTAATTTCCACAACTACACTCGCTGGTAGCTAGAAGGAATTTTTTTATTTTAATTTCATTCTTGGATACTTCTGTAAGCAAAATTTATGAATTGCCAAAAGCATTCCCCAGAAGTGCGTTTCAAAAGTGAGACGTAGTCCAATTTTCATAACAAACGCCGCAGAAAATACTTGTGGCGATACTACGACGGATAATCAATGAGCATCGAATTCCAGTACCCGTTGCATTATAGCAATTCTATATCCCCTGAATTTTTCAAAAATTGATGTTTACTGATTACTTAGTAAGTTTTGACGATGTTTGATTATGTTGGCTTGTACTACCACGAAGAGTTACTAATTGTAGTGTCGCAACCATTTTGCAGTGCCAAATGAGTTATTAGAATTTAGATACACATTTGGACATCAGTAAGAGACACAGAAAAAACAACCGCTCTCAATGCATAGCACTGTGCCGATACAACCAGCGAAGGGTTTTGAGTTGGTCCAACAGTTCACTAAGGTTCTTTAAAATAATGTATAGTAATGATATTTCACTGTTTTTAAAGATTGCGTGTAAAATAACGCTCTAGTATCGCGCGGGCAGTATTGCTCCATAGCAAAAAGGAGAATTTCCATTTACATAAATTTAAGTTATACAATTTGCAAATTTGATGCACACAATCTGTGCCGCATAGTAACCTTATGAATTTCTTGACTTTATCAATATTTTTGAGAGAAAGTGCTGTTTTCATGACCCTCATGCTACTTCCAAATATTTCTAGGATAGAGCAGAATAACTGTAACCTAATAAACCTTTGAAGAACGTAAAGTTTTTATTTTATGTCTGATAATAATAAAAAAGATATTAGACAGTTAAAATTTGACCTTATTCTAACAGAGTTTAAGATTTTATGCTTTTGTTATTAAAACTTATGGTGATGTAGCCAGAGGTGTTCTCTGTGAACTTTTTCTACTAGAACTAATCATGTTTTGCTACTCGTAATAAATTGAGCTCTAAGCCCTGCCGGTTGTATTATTACATCCTTTTATACAGTTCTGCATCGAATCGATTATTTCTATTCTGGTGACAAGCATTGCACTTCCTTAAATACAAGGTAAAACGTGTCCTACATTACCAATGAGCTGCGAGAATGGTTACAAAAAAGAAACATGCGTTTTCTCATTTATCTACTCCGCATCAAAACAATCTAAGATATTTTTTATTGAATCGAAAAAGGCAAAATATTACACATATTTTCAAAAAGAGCTCTCATGCCTCTGGTGATTAATCCATTTATTTTAGAAAATGAAATGTGAAAAAAAGTTATAGGAAGGCAATGCAAGCGGATAATAATGCAACAGCCTAGTTACTCAGCGGTGCTGCAATATCATTCTCATCCTTAAATAAAGTAAGGTAGTTCAATTTTGATGAGATGCTGGCATTTTCTGCCAAGCTCTTGCTTAAAAACAGCATTTTTGAAAAATGATAGGATAAAACAGTATAAATTATTGAGACCGCTAGAGCATATTTATTCTTCCATGTCAAGCGTTGAAAGCAAAACAGGAACTGAGAATAACCGTTTTTTCGTGCCATGCCTGCGCGCTGCAAAAAGGAAAACTACATTTATATCCCCTGCTTATATTCACTATATTTTTTGTAAAAGTGATTGAATGTCAACCGGTTAAAGCTTGTTAAAATAGTGTCAGTTTTAAGGAAAATTGATTTAGAGACGTTGCTAGGAATGGTTTGTTTACAAATAAACATTTCCGTCAAATGTACTTTCTTGTAAAACCACACCATTTTTAATCAAGGAAAATCAACAAAAATTGTCGACCATTTTATGGTCGTTTGAAAGTTTCACATTTTGATATCTTGCACGAAAACATTAGTTAAACCAGTGAAGGGCAGGCACTTACAGAAACAGTTACCATTATCCGCATTACTGCGGGTCTTAGGGTAAACTACTTTTACAAGAGTTCTTGTTTCAGTTAAATAGCTTGCTTTATGCAGTATTTTTGATATTATTTTATGTGTTTCTATTTTGTTAATCATTTATTCTTTTTTAATCAACTGCTACACTATGTGTAGTTAAAGGGAATTTACCAGTTTTTATTGCAGTTTCATGCCTTTTTACCGATACTCCCCAGAAGAAAAACATAAGTATCCGTGATGCAAGAAACCTTTTTTAAGCTGATTAAAAAGGGCAATGCGGAAGAGTTGGAACAGTTGTTGCAAAAGTATAGAACTGACCCATCTCTATTCGATGTGAATCAACATGCGAATGAAGGAGGTGAGGAGTATGTGGTAAGAAAGGATAATGTGATACTGTACAAATAGTATGCTTGTGTAAATGGCCTTGAATGCGTGTAAAAAATGGGTAATCATTCTGATTGTGATGGTGATGCATGGTGTAGATATGCCATTGGCATCCCAGAGAAATGGAGTGGAACCACCTATTTTCTCTTGTCGATTAGAATATCTGCTTTTCCTCTTTTTTTCAGCATGAAGCATGAGGAATATACTGCTACTTTGACATTTCCCTGATTGCTCTGTGTATGTATATGCAGTAACCGGTCTTCAAATGGCTATAGAAAATGAAGATATAGCCATAACACAACTGCTCTTGCAGTGTCCATATGTCAATGTGAACAAAGTCGACGTAAGTTATAGGGAGATTTTACTGCGTTTGCTGCTTCTCCTTTTGCCGTTTCAAACTCGGTGCTGCAGAGAAAGAAAAGGCACCTATCAATGCCTTCCTTATTTTTTCTATAATCGGACCATTAAATTGAAAAACAACAAACTGAGTTATTTTATCCTGATTTTGGATGTAAATAACCGTCAAATTGTATGGGATGTTAATTTAAACGTACTTATTTGTTCTATATGTATGAATTTGTTTCTAAAATAAGTACGTATGCATAGGTATATTTTTAAGAGTAGAATGAGAAAATAGGACCTCACCGAATAAATAGCTAGAATGAGTTTCTTTCGTCTCCATAACTTACCATCTCGCATTTATTTAGTTATTTGTTCTACTCTGAATTCTTCCTTAGAATAAATTGGTTTTTTTTCAAAGTAGTCACCTCTTCTGTTTTATTTAATTATGCTCAACAATAAAAATTTAGTAAAGGATAACGCATAGCGCACTCTCTTAATAGCCCCTTTTAATGCATATGGAAATGAAATAAAAACTTACTGTGTATGCTTTCTTGAGAGTATTTTCTTGCTCAGTATAGAATTTTGATGGCTGCTCGTATTCTTTCAATGGAATGGCTGCAGATATTTTCTTAGTTCTCTCTTCTGTAACTTGGCTTAACTCTGTTCTATGCATTTTCCTCATTGAAAATATATTTTCAAGTCAAAACATTCATTTATTTGTTTGAAAGATGGGGAAATAATTTCGAAACGTCTATATTTTTTTTTTAGAACACGCTAAATTGGACACCTCTATTTTTTTGCCTAACAGGAGGACCTACATCTTATGAGTTGTTAAAATTAAGTTAGATATTTACCTTCTGTTACAGTTTTTTCATACTTTTATAAACATTGAAAAGATCAGTAACTTTGTCTATTTTCTGCATTTTATAATGTCACCCAGACGAGGCTATGCTAGTGGGGAAAAAATTGGGATAAAAACTTCATTTTAAAAGATTACAGCATAGTTTTATAGAGTGCTTGAAATTGTTTAAATCTTTTTTATCTTTTCTGTGAATCATTTAAATTCTTGTTTAAAACTCGTATTCTTTCTGCAGTTTTAACTCTCAGAAAAGATTGTTTTCTTCATCACAAAGATTCTCTTGAAAGAACGGTAAGAGAAAAAACTGAGAAAAGAGAGAAAAGAATGAATTGTAATTTTAAAAGTTTTTTATTGCTTACTTTTAATGGAATCTTATATCAATTGATGTATACCTAAATGTTGGATAGGCTATTATATTTCTGAATCTAATATATTCTTTTTTTATGAAAAAAATACTGATATTTAAAGGGTAGAGGAAAGCAAATTTTCTCTTTTTTTTCGTGTTAAAATGTACTCTATTTTTATTATTTTTAATACAGAATTTATATTTTAATGTAGTATTAGTTTATAATGAAATTATCAACTTTAATCAATTTTTATTCATTTCTATTCTTTTTTATACTTTTATAGGCATTGCATCTGGTAGCAAGTCAGCAAATAGTTTTTTAATACAATATCATTTTGTAAATTTTTGAAAAAAATACAAAAAACACACCATTATAATATTAAAATGATTTTTAGTTTTTCATACATGCAAACACTAGAATGTAAAACATAAAAAATTCTCAGATTTTTCAATTTGATGAAATTAAGAATTCTCATTTTTAATCAAAAATGCAATAAAAAGTTATTTTTTAAATAATATTTTTTCATTTTATTTAGTGACAAATTTGGCCTCTCAAGCACAACTTTTAATTGATTATAAAGCAGATATTAATGCTAAAACTTTAGAGGGCGGTATGTAAAAATAAAAATAATTTTTTTATACTTTGAAATATTTAAAATTTTTCTTCAAAGTTTAAATGAAGGTTGAGAAAAAAATTTATTAATAGTTCTATAAATAATTGTGTGATGAGGGTTCTTTTTTAATACGATGAAATAAAGGCGGCTGCATAGAAAAATTAAAATTGTAGAAATCGGAGGGAGGTGAAGATTTTGTCTCCATGTATGTACGCACGAATTTCATTTCTTTCTTTTTCCTTGTAAATTATCATTGGTTAATAAAATATTTAATTAAAAAACCAAAAAAGAAAATAAATTTTTTTAGGTGATTATTTATTACGTAATTCGTTTTAGTTTGAATATTTTTATATCTTCTTCATTTAATCATCCTTTTTTGTTTATTGCATACTCCTTCTTTTATCAATTTCTCCTTTATAGTTTATGATGGTTACATCTTCATTCTAATTATAAATGCAATATTTATTTTCTTCATCCTCCTGCCATTCATAGCCGTCTTTATATTTTTGTATATACTATTTTTTTCTTATTAGATACACCTTTACATCTTGCCATTCGTTATGGAAGTAATGAAGTTGCACTCATTCTCATTGAGCAAAATGCTGCATTAGATGTGAAGAATGAAGCTGAGCAAACACCTCTGTAAGTGTTTTTAATATTTTTCATGATTACTCATTTTATTTGAAATATTGAAATTTTCAGTCTTTTTTTTTTTTGCAGACATACAGCTGTATTAGAAAATGCAGCTAATCTTACAAATATTATTTTAAACTTAATGAAGGAGAAAGATGTGGATTTAAATAATTTAAAAGATAATGAAGGATGTACACCTTTACATATTGCTGTAAAAGAAGTTAGAATTTTTATTGTTTTTTTCATGAATTAAAATAAAAAGTAGACTTTTTTAATATACTATAAAAACGTATAGCATCTATACTCTTCTGTGATATAAAAGGATTAACAGAATAGCATGAATAGCTATGCTTTTATCCAAATTGTTTGTACAAATAAATTACTTTTTTTTAAGAAATAAAAATTTTGTTTAGAGTATTTTTTTACAATTTTTTGATATTTATTTTTTATGCAATGAATAGCAACATCGTGGATTAATCGAATTATTATCTCTGAATGGATTTCGATGGGATGTAGAGAATGCTGAAGGTACGCAGATTATAGATAGATTTGAAAAGATGGAATTTATATAATTAAGTGCAAATTGTAAACATTCTTTGAATATTATTATTAACCTCATATATATGTTTATATCCTTTTTTGTGAGTATTGAGAGTTTTAAAAGTATTAAAAAGATGTTATTTTAATATTTCTTTAAATGTCTTTGTAAAATTTTTTTCCTTTTATCCAATCAAAATTATCATGAAAATTGTAAAGAAAACTATTTTTCGGCCAAACTAAAAGTTGGGATTAAAAAAACAAAATTTATTGTATTCTGCATTTTTTATATTCTTGTTGGCTGGAATTTTTCGTATTTCTCTCTTTTTTATTTTCACTTCATAGTATTTTTGCAAAAAAGGTTTTTTTTCATTTTTTTGAAGGTGAAACAGCCGTTATGATTCAAGCCTCCAACGTACAAAGAGAAGAGGTATAAAATATACTAAACTGTAGAAATAAAATTCAAAAAAAGATAATTTTTTGAGGTTTATCCTTTCCTCAGAAGTTGCAGAACGTTAGATTAAAAATTTCATGTTTTTTCTGTTTTTTTTCCTCTTGAAGAAGTTTTTTATGATTCAAAAAGATATAAGTAATATTAAACATCTAGTAATATAAAACCACCCCTCTATTTTATTTGTTTTGATATCATTCTTGAAATGCTATTTTTCTATTGTATAACTTATAAGGAATGCCGTGTATGGCTATTATTTCTTTATCTCTATCAGCATTAAAAATAAAGAGAAAGTGTGTGCGTCTTCACCTTTCCTCCTTCATTTTTGCAATTTATTTTTTGTTGGAATACATTTCTCTCTAAAATAAAATGCATAAAGGTTTTATGAGCAACTAGACTTGACTGCGTTTTTATTCTTTTTTAAAAATTTTTTTGTATATTCTCAATAGAATAAAATGGATACAAAATATTCAGTATTTTAAGAGATATCAAGAGCAAGTTTCTTCATGGGAGAGTATACACTCAATTTTTTTAAGAGATAAAATAGGGTTTTTTTTTATATAATTCGGAAAATTAAAAATTTAAGAAGAAGAAAATTTTGGACAATTTTAAAAGATCTACCTTTGCTTTTTTCAATGACATTTACGTGAATTCATCTTTCTCATTGCTGCATCTTTTGCAAGACTAAATTTTATTTTTACGTTTTTCAAAAATGAAAGACTAAAGGGGATTTAATTTTGCTTCCTCCTTCTTAAATGTGTGACTGCGTCTACTCAAACGATAGAAATAGGGAGAGAAATGAAAAAATAATGGAGAGGTATTTTATTGCAAGGGAATTAAAAAAAGGAAAAAAATGAATTTATATACATACAACCCTATCTGTGTAGGATACAATGTGGATGTATAAGTTTTCCTTCGTATATAGTTAAGATAGACAAAGGCTGTGTGATAGAAATAAAAAGGTGATGAGGAGAACTAGTTTCTGCAGTTTACATGTTTTTGTATATCTGCATGCAGAGGGAGCGCCAATCAAAAGAAGCAGCCACTAAAGTAAGGTTTAAATCACCTGTGACTATTACATTTTTCTTGTGTGTTAGAAATGATTTTATTTGCTTTTTTTATTTTTTTTTTCATGCATGCCTTTTTTACTTTTTTTTCATCTTGGATATTTATTTTTTATACGGGTGTCTGTATTTGGAGAAGCTCAATTTAAAATATTCTAGATTGACATAGAAGGAGAATGAAAAGGTTCATTTTTGTCTATTATTTATATTTAAAAAAAAATGTTAGTAATATTTTATGTTTTATTAATGCAGAAATCGCGTCTTGTAAAGCGCAATCGACTAGAAACAGGAAAACAAGAATCGGGTTAGAGATAGAATTTTCTACTCTTTTTATTTTTTGTTATAATTCAGAGTAGTGGATATACTAAAAACGTTTGATAAAACATATGGAAATCGTTGAAGTTAAACACATTTTAACTGTGTATGCCTCTTTTATTATTATTTCTTTGTAATGAAACGATACTAACAGAGGCAGTTCCTCTTTTTAAAAGAGTATTCACAATGAGAAAATATGTGAGAGATGTATTGGGAGAAGAAGAATGAGGCATACAGAGGTTAGAAGTGAGAAGGAGGGGTAAATTGAGGAAGGGATTAAAAATCAGGAAATAGATATGATGCATTGGAAACGATTTTAAAATATTAGAGCAACTGCATTTACAAGAAAGAGAGTGGAAAACGATATATCCATGTTTATAAGCAACCTTTATTTACTAATTTTGCAGAGATATTCCAATTCTGTATAAAATATGCGTTACCCGAATATGTTGGCGAGACGCTTTACTCCAAGAAGTATAGGAGTACCAATGACAATGCTTTCTTTTCTATTGATGTATGTATATCTACGTTTTTCTTGTTCTAGCTGTTTATAATTAATTTTTTTATTTTAACGTTTATACAAAAACTTATGTTTCATGGACTGCAAACCCATTTCAATCACATTTTCGTCGATGATGGAACTAAGATTATGAACTCTTGTACATGTTTTTTTTTAGGACGCCACATTATCCCATATTGGTATCAAGCTAAACGATAGAGTGGCATTTCTTAAAGTTAGCTTTTTTTACTTTTTTTAGTTGCTTAACAGAACAAAAATATTAAAAAACAGAAAAAATACTAAAAAATGAAAAAAAAATATCATAAATTTTTGTATTTATCATGCATGTCTAGTAAGAGTTATTGCACTCTGTTAGACGTTAACTTTTTTATTCATGCAACAAAACAATTTTATTGAGCTATCAACAGTGGTGCACACATGAAAGTTTCCAAAACATTTCTTTTTTAAAACTTTTGAAAAATTGAACATGCAACATTTCTTACTGAAAGTTTACGTAAGTGATATTTTTTTTTAGCCAACCTGATGGAAATTTTTGTAACTTTTATTTGATGCATGGATAAAAATGCAATGGTGTTTGAATTCTTTGTATTTTTTGTGAATTCAGGCAAGAGAAAAATATATACGCTCCTTAGATGAGGAAGGTAACCAAAGCGAATTCTTTTGTCTAGGATTTACGCTTTTATTTTTTCCCTTGAGTTTATTGTCACCATTTTTTATACGAGAAGTCCTGTTGCTGTTGAAAAAGTGTGTTGTTACTGCCTTTTTATAAAAAAAGGATTTTTTTCTTTCACTTAAAAGTTTGTGTAACCATATGTATTCTAACCAAAGCTTGGCTATCCGAAGTAACTTGTTGTGTACCATAACTATGTTGAATATAAGTGAGGTTGTCCTAATGTGCTAAATTGATGCAGTTGACTCACTAATTCGTGAACAAGAAAAACAGAGAAGGCGGAAACGGCACAAAAAGCTACTCACGGCATTTTGTAAGTGGTTTATTTTTAAGCAGTCGTATATTCTACTATTTAATTCTTGTTAGAATTTTCGTTTCAATTCTATTTTGCTGGATACTATTGAAAAAAATTTGAATCCTTTTGGCATTTTCTATTTTTGCTTTGTTTTTTCTATAAATTTTTTGGTATTTACAGTTAGTTTTGTCGCTTTGGCCTGCGGATTGTATCTAGTTTTAAAATTAATGATGTTTCTCACGTAATTGTTTGCATAACATGCATTAACTCTACGTCAATGCAGAACAGAGATTTAGAACAAAGAATTTCTTTAAAAGTATCCTAGAAGGAATAGCCGACAAATTTATGAAGCGTTTTTATAATTTCTCTAGTTACACTGCTCGTCGAGTACGCTATCAACTTCTCAATAGTTGTGCCAGTGGTTGTTGATAAATTGAAATTTTGTGAAGCTATCACACATGGTTCTAACTTTGATTTATTTCCACGCAGATACATTTCAATCTTTTTAGTATTCAACTCGACAAAACTCTAGAAAAGTTGTAATTATTTAGAATGAAACTACTCAAACATTGTAAAATCAGGACCTTAAGAGAAAAGCTTATTTACACATTGGAATCAAACATTTTAGTTGAAATGAGTATTACTGCGACCAATTTACAAACTTTACGCAATTCTGTAACACTTAAAAGGCCAAAT
>JADAQX010000763.1:0-25227 GCA_015476325.1 Cardiosporidium cionae
GAAGTGAGGGGGAAGTGAGGGGGAAGTGAGGGGGAAATGAGGGGTAAGTGAGGGGGAAGTGAGGAGGAAGTGAGGGGGGAGGTGAGGGGAAGCGAGAGGGAAATGAGGGGGAAGATGAATAAAAAGCATAGATATAACAAAAAGGAGTAATGAAATAATAAAAGAATAGTAGAAGAACGAGGAAAAATAAATAGCTATCACGAATCCTCTATCTTCAAACAGGTTACCTTTAAAGACTCTGTTGAAGAAGTCACCCTGTCATTTTTTTGGAGAGGGTAAGTATCGTTCTTAGGAATATCAGCAATATCCAATAGATGAAAATATTCCAATTTTTTTGATTTATACTAAAAAAAATAAAGTATTGGCATAAAACAGAAGAAAGGTATTACAGATATTCTTCTGTTCATATATAAAACTACAACAACAAAAAATTGAGAGAGTAGATAAGCCAATACAGAGCTTCGTTTCTCAAATAAAATTTTTCCGCCTATTACATAATTTGTTCACCTCATCTCTTTTCTTCTCTATCGTTTTTCCTTTCTTTCTTTTCGTCATGCTTTTTTTTCTTCTCTCTTTTCACATTCGTTTATTTGCAGTCCCCACTCTCTCCCTCTCCCTTCTCCTCCTCCCCCCTCTTACAAGAACTTCTTGAAATTCAAAATGGGCCAACTCAATACTTTGATAGGCATAATGGGGTTCAATATCAATAATCTTCACACCACCCTCCTGTGAGAGTAAAACCAAAAATCGATCGTTCAAAGCAAAAAAAAGTTCATCACATTCAAAAAAGGGGGGTCTGAAACTTTTAGGGGGAGATGAAGAGAGAGGGGGGGCCTCCACTCCCGTAGATTCAAAAGTGAGAGATGAAGAAAATGAAGAAAGAATTTCATTTTTTAAAAAAAGAGAGGACGGAGATAATGAGGTTACATCTTTTATTGGAGAAGAAAGCAAAGGAAATGCCAAATTAGGGTGGAGAGGCATTTCTCCAATAAGCATTTCTTCTACTGGATTGTAATGGCGAGTATCAAACAGAATTAGAGAGGGGTTATGGATTGCCTGAATGGAATCTGCAATCGCTGCATTTTCTTTCCTTGATGAGGGAGAAGGGGAGGCACCCCTTGAAGCAAGATCAGGCACAACAGGGATATCCAAAGGAGGAAGACAGGGGGCGGAGGCACCGCCGGAAAGGCTAGAGGAAGGGCAAACTTCTGGAGGCATAAAAGGTTTATCAGAAAAAGAGGAAAGCAGGGGTGTAGTTGAATCCGTAGGATTCAGCAGGGTTTTAAAAGAGAGCGTCAGATCTTTTTCTACCCCTGGGGGCACACTGTGTGAAGAGGAACTTAAAATTTGAGGATCTACAGGGGTGGAGCCATGCGTATCAATGGCAGTATCTTTTTTCCGCTTTCGTTTTTTATAAGATAAAATTTTTAAATTCTTTCGTTTTTTTTTCTTTTTAGGTAGATATCCTTGACTGTACGAAAGAGGAGGCATGATTTCTTTAGTAAGGGGGGAAAAAGAAGGAAGGTCTCCCGCTGTAGCGAGAGACTGTGCTGTAGGTACAACAGTATCAGGGGGCGGGTCATCCCCTCGCGTTGACGGAGAAATATACGGAGAAGCAGAGGTATCTCTTTTCTCATGAGAAACAGAAGAGGATTTATATTTTTTTACTAAAGCATGGCTCAATTGTGCATCATGTGGATGTGTAACTACACACAGAAGATGACCCCATTGACTGACAGCCATACATCGAAGCAGCCGACCACGTGGATCCTGAATCTGACGATGGAGGCGACTTGCCCATCGTCGCTCTATACTACAGTTAATGGCTACATCCATTCTTTTTTATTTGATACATAGTGTTTCAATCTATCTGGTGAGATGTGCTGTATGTACAGAGCATAAAAAACGGAAAAGATATAATTTTTACAAGAAATTTTGGTTTCTGTAAGGGGAGTTCGCTGTCCATTGAATTTTTTATATAAAAAAAAGTAAATTTCTTATACACGTTCTTAAAAAATAAAAATATATTCAATATCCTCTCTATCTCTTATGGCAAAAAATTTCAGTGTGTAGTATACTTTTTTTCAGGTTCTACTCTTTTTTTTTTTAATTTCTCTGTTTTAATTCTTCAAACTCTCTATGTTTTCATTGCCTTCCTTAGTTCATAGTCTCTTAAAAAATTTCTTCTCTTTCATGGATTATCCATTATTTTTTTTTAAAGGCAAACGTTATTAATACTACATGTGTAACTATATAAAAAAAAATATTAAAATAAAAAAAAAGGAGAAAACAAATAACCATATTTTTAAAAGGATAACTAGCCTACTTAACAAAAATATAAAAAATAATTAAAAACAGAAAATTATACAAAGAAAGAAAAAAGGAATAGCAACTAGGATGATGAGAAATGATTTTTTTTTTTAAAACTGTGCAATTTCAATGGAAAAAATGAATTACTTTAGCTTTAAAACCCATTTTTATTTTGTGATTAAAAAAAAAATTTTTATAAGGACTCTGTATTTGTATTACAATAAAAAGAATACAATCTATAAGAATTTAGAATAATCCTCTCTTGTATTATAGAAAATGTTTGCATCTTCCTGAGCAAAACCAATGTGTGGTTTTTCCAGAAAAATATTTTCAAAAAGAGGAATAAAAAATTGAAAACCATTGCAATTTCATGCAAACGGTCAAAGTAGGCATGATGATGAAGAAGGAAATAGATATACTTCGATAAACATAAAATGATGGGGAAAATGGAAAAAAAGTGAATATGGGAGGCCACACCACGAAGCTAGGAGATTACACTCAGTAGAGAAGAATACCAAAACTAAAAAAAGTTAAAACATCACAAAACAAGGAAAACTCGCTATACCACTTAAAACTGTAAATGAAAGGCAGCAGAAATATTTAAATGTATATACTTTTCATTTATAAGAAAACCACATTTTAGCCAAAAAGGGTAATCGCCATTCTATATCCTCGAAGTGTGAGGATCTCTTTTTGTGAACGAGATATCTGCAACCAAAAGACATACCTTACAAAAATAATTTCGGAAGCAACCAAAGAGAAATATGAATACTTAGAGAAAGGTTACAAAAAAATGAAAGTCGTATAACACAAGGAATAATCGGAATGGACTAAATACAAAAAAAAAGCAGTAAAATAAAAAAATTCCAAACGCACCACTATTGCTCTCCACTACATCAAGGTATCGTTTGAGGTAAAGCAGGAATAATTATTCTTTCTTGAAATGATCTAATGTGCTCATTAAGGCAGATATATATATTCACCTCTATTGTCAACTCTACTCTTTTAACGTAGCACAAACCTCCTCAACTCTTTGTCGTAACGGTAGAGTTGTAAAAAATGCGTCCATAAAACGTAGCAGTAAGAGTATTGGTATTATCAGGTTCATTTCAGAATATGAGCAAATGCTTAAACGCAACACTATCATAACTCATTGTTTTTATATATCAAAAGTAGTTTTTAATCTAAGAAGCAAAAAAAAATTCCGACGGCATCGTACGATACTACTCGAAGTCCAGAGAATGATTAGATTATCTATGAAGGTTCAAAAAGAGGGAGTGATATGAGGAAGTTATCCGAAAACCTATCTTTCTCTAGCAGTCACGACGAGCAGCAAAAACTGTAGACTACGTGGCATATACGCAGGCATCGGATGTTGAAAACTTTTGGATTAAGGAAAATTGGTTTTTCATACTAACATGGAAATTTTGAGGCAGAATCTATCTCCGCATGTACACTCAATGAGAAAGACCTGTAGGCTGTTTCTGTGGCATAGTACCTAAAAAGTGCAATCATTTCTTTCCACAGGAAGATAAGGAAGCTGCATGGTGACAAGGATCGGATATTTGCTAGAAAAGCAACTGAAGAAAGTAGTATCAAAAGGAATGGAAAAATTAAACCAATCCAAATAAGGTAGAAAAGAAAATACACTTCAATGTAGTTACTTTGTGCCAAAACGAATTTGATGCCATGCAGTGTTTTGGGAAGAATATGATATGAGTGCAATGGCAAACATCAAAAACTGAAAAACATTCTAAGACAATGCAAGAATGATAGCGACTCTTTAAATCATTCTTAACCCAATATTCTGAATGCGCAGCTTTATATCATGAAAAAGTTTTTACGTAGTTGAGTAGCAGCGACATTATAAGAATAAAGATATATTGAAAAACAGGTAATAATTCAGAATTTCTACCTTTGGCAAGGAAGAATTGACAGGTCTTCAGCTATTATTATCCGTCGTAGTATCGTAGACAAATCATACTCAATGTATCATGTAATTTTGCAATGGGAAGCGCCGCTTTTGTTTTCTGTATTGCGCGTATGGCATGCAGAAAATTTCTGTATTTTTCGTTGCTATTAGAAAACAATCAATTTACACTTGTAAAGTATGATGATCAGTGATATGAAACTTAGCAAAACTAGGCGTGCACATCTCGATCTTGAAAAATATGTTTTGCAACTATATGTTCCAGCGATACTTTTTTTTGAAAGTGTAATTAGTCCATAGTAGCAGTAACAATCCAGCAGGTATCGAAGGTGCAACTAGCATAAAAATATAGTACCAAATTGTGAATTGCTGAGCGATTTTTTTATTGTATGGTAGCACATATTCCACGTTTGGTCTGTTGTATTAGCGGAATATGACTAGTAAATGCTTGGCAAGAAATTTTTTACTCTGCCTTTTCTAGTTACCCCTGCATGTAATTGCTGCTTGCAAACAGGTATTCTTTATAATCGAAAGAATGCTGGTCTCGTACATTTTCCAACTATTTTCGGTGGGGAACAACTAAATATTTCTACTGATTTTGTTTTCTATTGTGCCTTTCCGATAAGTAGCAAGTAATAGAGCAGGACGAGTGTGTAACATACATTATTGTTAGAGCACATTGCTAGTATCGCCTCAGTAATTAACAATGGATTCGGTTTTAATTTTAGAAGAAAACCTGCTTAATTTTATTGCGCAGAAGCTAAATTCGTTGCAGCCAATGACGAAACCTGGCTTTTAAATATAGAGAGAGCATAAAAGTTTTGTCCATCTACTAACTTTGAAACTTTATTATTGCTCCATTATATATATGGTTCCTATTGAAAACGATTGGGACCTGAGTATATGTAACACGGGAGGTTACCACGACGCTAGAGATATTATATGTTTTTATGATTGTTTTAAATTACATTTCCTATAATATTATTTATTAATGAATAATTACATGAACTTGTTCTACTTTCTTGTGTTTTAATGTTTCTTCCCCTTTTTCCCTCTTCATTACCATATTACGAATTCATCCCCACATTGTGAAATTTATAAATATTAAGTAATGGTTATAGCGACCTCGCACAGATATTCATTCGTGACATGCGGCAATAGTAGCATTAATAATAACAACAACACAAGTTCTTCCCTAACATACCTAAAATCACCAGCACACCTCACCCAACACGTGTGAGGAGAACAAAAAAGTGGATATAAACGTTATAGACAGACTATGTTTTCTTTTAAAATCCTTTTCGCAGAAAGTTGAGGGAGATATTTTAATTTATGTTTATACTATCCCTCTTTTTACTTTTCCTCTTTCCTCTCTAGTTTCGTTTCGCCTATTGCGATAGACATTCGTAAAATTTCTTTTAGATATGTAACTGCTGAGGTAAACATATACAGAACTCGTATTAACTAATTAGTTCACTTATTCACGGAAAGAGCAAGATATAGTCAGCCGGAATGTAGCTATCGATGGGCAAAAACGTGACGAATAATTACAACACAGACTCGCGTTTTACAGTATATAATGATAAGTGGAAAAGGATAAGTCATGCCTGCGCATCAATCTAAATTAGAGTAGGCAAACAAACGATAATTTGATGACGCTCTTCATGAAACTTTTAAAATTAAGCAATATTTACTTGAAACCTTAACGAATATCGCTATCGCTATTAACCTTCACCTCCACTTTTTGCTAGATATTTGCCACATATCACTAGAGAAAGTAGTAAAATTTCATTAGAAATAATACAGTACTAAGTAGAAACTTTTTAATGTTAATCATGACAGTTTTTTCTAGGCACTTCGGTGATCAAAACACTAGAAAAGTTTGATATATAGTTTACAAAAATTGAAAGAAGAACGTTAAAGGAGAAAACTGCATCTCAGCGTAGCTTATGCAATTCTTTCTCGATCTCACACTACACATGTAAAATGGAGTGTTGCTCCTTTACCCCCTGATTTCCTCTCCTAAACTGACTTCCTGATGAAATTTCTTTTCGTGCTTGAGCTTCTCGTAGCAGCTTAATATCACCAAACGTTTTTCGTGCCAATGTATTATTTCTTTTCAAAAAGTTCATTTTTAATGAAGCCCAGTATCTTCGCTCCAATAGAGTTTCTTATAATGATAAAAACATAACTCACGTAATTCGTGTCAGCTTCTGGTAACTGATACGTGCATTTGCTGAATGTTTAAGAACAAAGTTGGTTCAATCGTGAGAACGTGCATTTAAATGCTCTAATCATATTTATCATTTTCCTTTCAATTTGCCGAGAAGAAGATTTTACCTTATTTTTGCAATGGCGTCGTATCGAAGAGGTATGTTATTACAAAAAGTACTACAATCGTTTTGGATGAGTAAGAACCATTTGTTTTTGCTGATTTTTGCTACATATGCTCGCCTCCTTTACGTCCATAAGCTTTTTCTTCTTATTTTGTTAATCATTTCTGCCCATGTTTCCCTTTTTCCCTAAAAGGTTGAGTTGCAGCGTAGGTGCACTAGGTTCCACCTTCTATCTACTCTTATTTTGGCATGTTTCAAATGCAATCCTTTTGTGCTGTGATATATTTTATTGGGATGCTTTAGTAAATAAACGATTGGTGAGGGAGCTTCCACTCATTATATAAAGGTAGAATAAAATTGTTGTATTCATCCTATTTTTACCGCATGAAAAATAGCTTCAATAACAGATACGATGTTTTATTAGAAATCTATTAAAGCTTTGGGATTTTGAGGAACCGTATTGGTGAGAAATTTTAAAATTATTCTGGTAGCTATGGCAAGAGGAATGATTTGCAGTCATAGCTCATTCTTTGTTCCTCTTCATTACGTTCTTACGAAGTGGTTGCATTCGCCGATGCAATAAAGGCTACAATTGCTACCTTTGAAATGTTCTTCTGAAGTGAAAAGCATTTTTTCTTTCTTGAATAATAATTTTTAAGAAAAGACAATGATTATACAAATACATTATTTTGAAGAGCAGTGCATACTTTTATGGGCAAAAAACTTAATCATAAGAAGCTTATTTTCAGGTTTCCTACTCACGGCCTTCTTCTTTTTGGTCTTAGCATCATTTGCAGTACTTCGCCAGTACATGTTTATGTGGTGCGTTTTATTCTTAATCATAATCAAAAATTGTTTGAAACGAATCTGATTACTGTATGCCATTGTGAAACATTTTATTAATGCGTTTGATCCCTCTATATATCATTTTAGAATGCGTATTAGTGAGATCAAAATAGTATGAGAGATAAGGGAAAGCAGAAATCAAGCTGGAAAGTTTTGTTGCATAGTACTATGGGGTGTAGTTATTGCAAGAAGTAGATAATTTTAATGATGATATTTCTATTTTTTTCTGGGTGTATATTTTTTTCAGGATATTCGCTACGTCGATTTTAGGTTTCTTGATAATCGTAGACTACATCTTTTTTGCAAAAAATACCTTTATCTTTGATCCTTTCTATTCGTAAGTCTTTTCGTAAAAATTGTTTTATATGATTACGGCTCCTATATGTGTGAAGTTCTCTGTTTTTTGAAGTAAACGTCTTTTCATAAGGTAAAACACACAATTTAGGTTCCCCTGCATGCACGCTATGTTTCCTTGGAGTAATATCGGTATATTTAAGCGGCAAGTTGTGTTTATGTAATAGTTGTCTATTGAAATTTTAGTCCTTGTTAATATTGCAACTCTTTTTTTCATATAAGATATTTCCATATACATTTAAGCAAGTAACTGCGAGAAATCCTATGAGGTTTGTGTGTAATAGAAAAGGGGATATGCACAAAATAATGAACTTCTGCTGCTTTTGTTCGATGAATGTACTTCCCTATATTTTTGGAAGGTGTATGGTAATCTATAAACGTAGTTTAGCGGTAGTAGTTTTTGCTGTACTGGTGAGTAGAAAGCCTGCTATTTTATATTTTATTGATTCAAATGGCTGCTTCCTTGTGTTACAGTAACTTACTACAACTTCTCTTAGAAATATCCATTCTGTATGGACTCTTTCCTCATTTTGCAGAAATTGGGAAAAGCAAAATTCCAGTGGCTAGAGGAACTGATTGGTTGATTATGGAAGGGAAAAAGTGGCGAAAATGCAACTATTTCCTAGCTTTAGCATCTCCAATAACATTTGTTTGTATCTAACATGGCCAGGTTTCAAAAATCAACGGAGGAACTTTAGCTCACGTTGCATCAACACAGTCCGTCACAATTGACTGCAATTATAAAACTGTGTTGGAGAGGAGAATGTAGCTGCGGCTGCACCAGTATCTCAATAATAAAAACAAAATAGGAATGGCTCCCCAGCAGCATCAGTATAGGCTTTTAATTGCATAGATGGAACAGCGCACGTTAAAATGAAATGAAAAAGGAGGTGTGGCTTGTACTCTCCATTCTCTAGCTTGGGCACTTCTGTATGAATTAGGTTTATTTTAGTGAAAAGATACAATTGTCAGCCTGTTTTGAAAGATTTATTGAAAAAAACATCAAACCCTTTCTATTGTGTACGCACTCAAAGTTGGGCATTTGTTCTTTCAAAGTTTATACTGTAGAAAAGACACAGCGTTAAAACGTGAACTAAAGTTATTCCTTTTTATAGTTTCAGCAGTAGAATAGCGAAAGTTTAATGCATTCCCTTCAACGCGCTACAATGCGTTGTGCTATTGTTTTAAGTCTGTGGAGAACTTAAGTAAATAACTTGCCACTACCTGGCATGTAGATTGTAATGAAATGCAGTTAAAGTATTCTAAAATGAGCTAGCTGATCATTTCGAATGGATATCCACACAATCCTAATAAATAATCTACTATTAAAATTGCTCTTCAAATGAGCACTTCAACTTGAAACGAAACGTTGAATCAAAATGAATTACTTACAGGCATATGAGAAGATGTAATATGTCAGTTTCTTAATGTGACGGCACGGAATCCAAAACATCGTAAATTAGTCTGAAAGACAGGCACAATCTTGACACAATTCACGAGGGAGTTTAACCTTTACGATATAAAGGCATTTTGCTAATTTAAAAAAATGATTTTGCAATGTCGAAAATGTTTGAAACAAGAAGGTGCTTGAACACCAATATCGGAATTAGTTTCAATGTTGATACGCGAGTATTGTAGAATGTTACCATCCGTTGCGTTCCAACGGCTATCTCCGCATACTTTTGGGGCAACTCGACTAATTGGTTTGGCCGCCTGCAGTTCTATACTATCTTATCAAATTTATGTTGCAGAAACCGTATGCGCTCCGCACTAATTACTACATCCAAAGTGGAAAACAAATTATATGGCAGACATAGGAAATAAAAGCAAAAAAATATTGAATTACTTTGGATTGAAGAATCTAAACGGATGTAAAGCCTCGAGAAGATACACAACTGCATTAACTTCTTAAACTTAATCTCAACTTTTGAAAAAACTTTGCAAGCTTTTATCAAACAGATGTCATCACTAGCGATGAAAACATTAAGAAAGTGAGCGCATGAGATTTCTGCAATTAAAAATCCAATTCAGGCGCTAGTTTTCAAAATGGAAAAGAGGGGTTTATGGCACCTTTAACTCGACAATTCAAAAATCTATAACATACGCAGGCATAAAAGTTATACTCCAAACTTACGAAACCCATGGTTAAAAATCTTAATTCTTAAATAGCGATCATGATTTGGGTAGTTTTGAATACAATGCCAATCCAACCTTGAAGGAAGTGGTCGTAGGATTATAAAAGCTAGACTAGCGTATTCTCTTTGAAAAAATAATAGAGTAGTGTGCTTGTGTTTTTACTCAGACATTAATAAGACCCCTTGAAGAAATACCGATGCTTTTTCCAATTTTTCAAAGAAAGAGACCGCTGTTCTGTTTCACTAATTACATAACGAGAATATGTGATAATTTTGCAATACGGAATAACCTAGAATTCAAGGAAGAAGGATGATCATCCCAAAATTGCAGAGAAATACTCGTTTTCTGATACGAGATTTTATAACAGCATCGGTAGCAGCTACTGTTTCTTTCAAAAAAATTGATTCCAATTAAAAAGAATGAAAATGTTATATTTTGAAAAACGTGCTGCTGAAAAAATTTACTTCAAGTTAGAAAGCTGCATGTCCCATTGGTGATTCAAATTCAAAATAAATCTTTATTTTCAGCATCTTTCATGGCATGCTTTTTATACTTAAATCACAGGGGAATGACTTTTGAAAAATGCAACGCATAACTTAGCCCAAATTATCTACTTTTAACGCCGGTGTCTTCCATAGGAAGAAACAGGAATCCGTCCACGTTTCTGACCATTCATTATTATGCTTTCTATCCATTCTTTTGCATTTTCTCTATCACTGTTCGGAGAGAGTTTTTCGGTTTTCGAATCTTTCACACCTTCGCCCATGCTGCAGCAGACCAAGTGAGCAGTTTGAAACATATAACCATGAATACAAAGCATGTGTTTCATATTAATTTCAACAAACGGTAGTACGAAAACACCAATATTTACATACTTCTGGATTACAAATATATTAAAAAAACAAGTAAAAGCAACGACATAAAGGCGTTAAATAGAAGGGTAAATTTCTTTTACAAACTACGCACAGTAATGAGAAATGAGAACTACTAGGCCAAATCAAGTATCTCAATTTACAAACGAGCTATCAGAAATTTCTTGATACTTGCAATAAATATGAGACTAAGTAAAAGTAATGATTTAAATTTCAAGGCATCCAAGGAATATAATCACAAAGAAACATGCTTAATAAAACGAAGTGTACGAGTCATTATAAATGGTGTGAAGCATTAAACAAGTACAAAGAAAAGGACGTACCGTACGGTTTCAGAACCAGCTTCTAGCGAATTCAGTTGCCGTAATAACTTTTGATTGATGGGATCTGAAAGAGTAAAAAAAATAATGAGAATAAACGAACAATACTTGAAAATTGCTTTGTGTTTGCATCGGAAATTTCAAAACGTATCATGCCCAAAATAGAAAAGTTAAAAATTTTTCTAGAGAGGAAGAATGCTATGAGCACGAATTAAAGATGGAGGAAGCCCACATCTATGCAGATTCAACTAATTGACTAAATATTATAAACTTAATTCAAAGTGCCTCTTGCAAGCAACATTACTGAATGCCAATCATAAGAGTAACATGGCAGCCGATTGGCAGTGTATAAATACGTTTTCAGTGAATAAAAAGGAATGCTTTACTGCCACTCGATCTTCGCTTGAAAAAAGCATTTTGCAGTGCAGTGGAGAAAAATGAAACAATTCGAGATGTATAGTGTTTTAGATAGGTGAGTACTAGGTAGCAACGAAAAAGCATATGTAAAAAGTTGCATCTATAGTACGCTACTCAAAGCATTTCAAAGCTCACGAATGATAAGAAGTCTGAGCAAGTTGGTTCAAGTATAAAAACGCAAGAAAATAGTCATTATTTCATTATTACTACAATTTCTTCATCTGAACAACATATGGGCGAGAGTAGCGCTCACCTTGCCAGAAGTATCGATTCGCATGTGGCGATGATGAATGCAAATCGTCGCTTCGTGGCATTGCGGCATCAGACGATTTTATTCCGTTTTGTAGAGACATAGCATTAATGGAAATCCTCCATCAATTCTTCTTTGGTTACTGTCGAAGTCAAAAAAATGCAGAACGGATGGAAGTATGTCGTCAAATGTAATCACGTACAGCAATTCGTTTGCAAAAACGATAAACACTGACTACTACAAACTACTTCAAAAAAAGGTTGAATGTCTGTCAACGTTGTCCTTTACTAAAAAGTGGTAATAATTGCTTTGAATGACCTGTGCGTAAAGTTTAAAGTTAAGGAGACCCTAGAACAGGTACACAAACGGTAGAGTAGCAAAAGGAATAGCTACCACTCACATCTCGCAAAAGCGGTGAATATCAAAACAAAGAACATAGACGTTTTGGAGTGGTTGCTACATGAAAAACAAGAGGATAGTCTTATATATCAAATGAGAGCCCTACCAGCAAAATGACGGTGTTTTTTTATCATTTTGTCTGCAGTAAAATACGCGAATACCTGAAGGTTTTTATAAGTGTGAAGCCCACAGGATCCGCGGGCCGTTTTAAAGAATTAATTGCTCTTTGTTTCGTGACGCTTCATATTATAGGACATGGTGCAATAGAAAACTTATCTCAATTTTCAACTTTTTTTCCTTTTTGAGGTTAAGAAATCTTTTCTTTTTCCCATAGAATAAATCATTTTTTTGCTACTTGCCCTAGTTTATTGTTGTAACTATCGGGCAGTTGCTTCATCACATGGCGTTGTGCTTGAATCGTATGACTGCTTGAAAATAGCATGTGAATCTACCTTTCTTGTGAACTAAAAAGGCTTTATTTTCACGATTTTTCTATTGCTCCGGGGAATCGAAAATGAATGAAGTAGGATTAGGTGACCCGAAGAAGGTTTCCATTGGATACCACACATCGCTGGAAACACCCCAAAGTTCACTAGATTCTAATAACCAATTCGAACGCCCTCTTCCATTTGCTCCTCCTAATGAAGGACGTGCCCATCGAGAAGAGGAGCGATTGAACACTACGAGTGGTAAACCGGCTGTCGGCCGTCTCCCACTGTATTCCAGGCCTCTTCCAAACTTGCAATCTTCAGCTTCCCTTCCTGTCACACCATCTTCAGACTCTACTGCTTCTTCCCCTGTTGGTTCGTCAAAATTGCAGCGTTCTGATTTTCTTGAAATACGAAAGGATGGTACGTTCATTTCAGAGGATAGATGTATAACAGTTTGAAACAAGAAAGCTTCATTGGTATCCTGAATATCGCTGCAATAGTAGTGTGTTTCCTTGCTCTATTAGGCTCCTAGGAATTTGTGAAGTGTACAATTTTACAATAAATTATCGATTATTTTTCTGGTCGATTTTTATTGTTCATAAATGCTACTTTGCAGGGAATGTTTTTTTTATTATCCAAAAACCTTTCAGTTTCATCGAATATATTATTATATATAGCATACTACACAAATGTATTTGTTGGAGCAATACATTTTTAGTGCCTTTTACGTCGTGGCTTGCCTTTATCATACGTCCGATATTTTGTTATTCTCGATTTTCAGTTAGATAATATTGGTACCAATCGATATATGTAAAATAAACGAATGTGTACATGACTTATAGCTTCTCAATACCTTTAAATATAATAGTTTAATGTATGTCTTTGTGAAAACATAGTTGGAGCAATGATGGCAGCCGTTGGCCATCCCTCAATCTCCTTCAATGTTCGTACTATTGATACAGTCAGCGTCTATACTCTACAATTTATAGAAAGCCTGGTAAGGATGAACTTTTTAAAAATACTTGTTTTTACTGTTAAATGAAGGAAGAAATATGCCACTTTTTGATGCGTTATATGCAAAAGGAAAGGTGGCACTTCATACAATCCATTTCTTCATTATATCTACTGCATTACACTATAATGTTTTAAGAAAAAATATACTATAGGGGAGCTATTCTCACTCCTTTTGAGAGCATTCCTGAATACTGTAGATTTTTTTACACTAAAGAATTTTTTTTGTTTGATATGTCTTGAATTCTGGTTATATAAAATCGAAAATAGGCAAAGCGCTTAACAAATTACGGGGGACTGCTAGGAAGCATGTTTTGTAGAATTGAAGTTTCCTGCTGCGAGAAAACTGTTAGCCCTTCCTTTTACGAGAGAGAGCTAAAAATATAAAGAACTGAGAAATGCATAAAAGCTATAATGCTAATTGTGATTCTATTTCAACTAAGCGTAGAAGCACTTCGATGTAGAGGCAACATTATTTGGGGTATATATGCCCACATATAATACTCCTTTCTTTGATTCATAAAGGTAAAAAAGGCACAGGCTATAAAATTATCATCAGATGACAAGCGATTAAATGCAGACCACTTTATATTAGCTTTGCAAGGTGATACCAGGAAATATATGCGATGCAGTCAAGCCCTTGAAAATTTACGAACTATAAATTGGATGACGAAAGCTTACGACGATCGCAAATATGCACATATGCGCGCCAGCCATAGGGATCGTTAAATTAATCGCGGCTGTACTCCGCAGTCCTCATTTTTTAAAAAACAATGATTATATTTTACATAATCACTGCATCCATTTGGATGTTTCGATCATTTTGTAATCAAAGAATTACACCTTTTCATGTAATTTGGAGCAAACCGTGATAAAACCTTATATAATTTCGAAAACCGTTTCTCCATTTAAGACATAATTATGTATGATTGAAGTTAAGGTGCAAAAGTTTGCCATCGCAAGATGTAGATTGTCAATTATACTGGTGTTACAGTAAGTATTGTATCACTTTGCACATCATTGTCTTGTTTTTTAATGAAAGACGCTGAGTTCTTGCATCTCCGCGAATTTTGAGCAATGCAACATACACTCACGTATCGGGGCAATTCCACCCGAGTATTTTACTTTTGAACTGCATTGTATCCAAACGCTGATTTGGTTAAAATTTATAACCGTACTTAATAATAATTTCACTTATGAATAATTGATTTGACTGCTTTGTTTGGAATTGATCATATGATTTATTTTGTTTGTTAATAAAGGCCTTGCTTTATGGACTCTCCTTCATAAAGTACATGAGAAAACTTGTTTTTTTTATACTTTTTTGGTACACCTGTCACTGTATAGACTGATGAAGTAATGATCTCCCATTTGAATTCACATGGCCTCTGAGTAAATTTAGAAGTATTGTGATCAAACTAAAAGGTTCCGTCTTGGTTACCATTGTAGAAACTTAGATCGGCAACACTATAACTATCTTAAAAACTGCGAATTTTGATGACGAAATTACAAAGCCGCGCAGGGAAGTTACAAAATTGCAACGATAAAATTAAATTGAATTTTTTTTTCAAACAGAAGTATTTTTTATATATATTCAATCTTCCTTTTATTTAGGGTTGAAAGCCAGAGCTTAACGTTGTGTTTTTGTGCTATGATTTGATGCAATCCCGATTGCAGAGTAAACTTTCTTATGGCAGTGCTTCAATTAGAATGCAAGAGAACTTGAGCGTCAATGCTACATCGTGTGAAGAAATGCTTGTGGTGGTATTGTAACTTTTATTCTCGCATAAAATATAACATTCGATTTGAAAATTACTGCAGAAGAATAAAAGGTGCTACTCAGCAAAAATGAAAATGAACATGCTTTATCAAAAGATAATTTCAGAGTTGAATTTGCGTTTACAAAAACTTATGTTTCATCTCTAAATAGAAATGAATATTATCGCTGTGGTTTTGCCTTATGAATTCAACAAATTCAAACACCATCCGTAACAAAACTGCACAATTCTTAAAAAATATGTACTAATAAAAACATTTGCTCATCTATTTTCTAAACTTTGCGGAAAAATATTTTTCCTACCAGAATAATCATGCTTCAAATACCCATAAGTCAGAATAGCAGCTAATATAGCGATCACCGCACAAGATGAAAGGTATGCAATAGGTAGAAATGTATTATAGCCACTAAACCAAGAAACTTCAGCCAATACTACTTTCTTTGTTCCTGCAAAAGTAAGGAAACCAAATTATTACAAGAAACAATGTATTAAAAATCAAGAGTAGCAAAAAAGAGTTAAAAAAAATGAAGTTTATTTGGTATGTACAGAAAAATAAAGCTATTCGCACCTGCAAAAGGTTTAACAGGAAAGTAATTTTTGAATTTTAAAACTACTGGTAGATCAACGACATCAACTGCAACTTTAGCGTAAGGTTTTCTGAAGTTTGGTAAAGCTGCGTTGTTCATCCATACAATAAAATGGCTATTTTCGACACCTTCACCAACACCTGAATAAGTTGACACTCGCAATGAATGCAGGAATAAGAGCGATTACTACGAGCCTAGATATTTTAAGTTAGAAAAATACCCATTCCAATTTTGAAGAAGCAAATCATACTAAAAAATATTCTCTGCCTTTCTTCAACAAAAGACATTCAATATAATACATATAAAAGAACTTTGTGTGTGTGTAAAAATTACGTTAAAGTGTGTAATTCAATTGAGAAATTACTCAAAATATTCTCTCGTCTATTAAAATAATCGTTTCAAATGTGCAACAACTTTTTAGGTGAATGTTTCTGAAAAAGTTTGGAAACCCAGAAAAAACTTACCTTGTTTTTTTGAATGAAGTAGGATCTCCATATCTCGATCATAAAGCCAAAATGATACTTTATCCTGTGTTTCTTCCATTTTAGCAGCTGTAGGGTTAACAAAATTTTCAGCAAAATATTTAAAAGTTATGGTTTTTTTCGATTCATCCAACATTATGCCAGTTATTTCATCCGCTCGAAACAAATTGTAGCTGTCATTGAAAACTGATAAAGCGGATTGGCCACACGGATGGAGAATGCGCTGATCTTCGGATAGAATTCTTGGGGAGCATGACGATACTTTACTTTCTTCAACATATACATTTCCCTGCAAAAAGTAACAAAAACCGCAAAGCTTCTTTTTTTAGCTGATGGCTATTGTTAAATTTTTTTTTTATCTACTCCCAATTTCTAGCTATCACATAAAAATTTTTGAACAAATTTTCTTTTTCTCAATAGAATTATGATAACAATTTAATTAGCTTAGTTAATATTTATTACAAATAAAATTATAGAACTAAAATTTTGAATAAAAGTTTCCTTTAAAAGTAAATTTATTCATGTAAATACCGATTCATTGCTTACTCGTAGTTGTGCAGCAGATTTCGAAAAGATGTAACTACGATGATTCTGGTAGAAATTCGACAACTCATAGAAAAGAAATATATTCCCTTTCAATTGTGAAGCAGATTTGTAATTGCAGTCAGAGCTATCAATCTGTAACAATGCCGCAGAAAGGAGCAAGCAGTATGTTTCATCCACTCATCCATACAACTTAGTCACAAGATTTCAGAAGCAATAAAATGTTTGCTAAGCAGATCAATTTTCCACTTTATTTAAAAATTGCATACGTTGAAAACTTTTAGTGCCTTTGACAATAGATGGAACTTAAAACTTCTAAAAACAGTTGCCATTTAGTAAAGTGCTACAATCAATCGGCATATTAATATCTTACCCGTAGAGTCAGAAAGCCAGAATTATGAGGAGGAGAATCCATTATTTGCCAGTTGGTATAATCTTTTGAACATTCTAGAGGAATTGCAAGAAGCAAGGAAAGGCCAATAATAAAAAACGAAATGCTGAGTAACCAAACAAGAATGACAATCTTCAGACGAGATAAGTATGGCTGGCACCCATTTCCGGTCTTCGTTGCGTCCCTCCAATTATCATAACCTGATTGTTCCAATGATTTATTCAAGTCGGTATTGGGTGAAGACACAAGCTAATAAAAACATTTAAAAATAAAAATTATTTACTAATGAACTTGTTAATTTTATGGATTCTGTGCGTGCGGTTTTGTTCAAAGCTATTATTTAAGTCTGTTGATTTTTGAATAAAGTAGCGGCAGTAAAGTGTGATTATTCATAACAGCTCAATATATAAGCAAAATTCCAGAAAGAGCAATGCCTTCAAAAATGACTTGAAGTAAAGTATGCAATAAGTTGTATTATACAACTAAATCGCTAATGATTCATGTAGCAAGAGATTTATTGAACTTACTACTCATATTTTAAACCATGCATGACCAGTGATTAAAAGTGCTAAAGAAATAACTTTTACATTGTAAATCCTACCTGTTCTATTTTTATTTCGTTGTTTAGCTCCAACGGAGTTGATTCAGGCTCTTCAGATTTGTGCTTATGCTCACTTCTCTCTGAATCAATTTGAGGAGATGCAGCCTTAGATAACTCAATAGAGTTTGATTTGTGCTCATGGGATTGTTTTGGCCTTTTCTTGAGTCCTTTGAAAACTCTAAAATTCATTGTTGCAACTTAGCAACAATACATCATTCTAATGTAAAATCGAAATGGAGTATTGTGACCTGTCATAGACTCGAACTAAACAGCGTGTAACTAACACAAGATAGGTTGACCTGATTACCATTCTTAAAATTTCTTCCTTCTGTATATTCTTCTAATGGTTAACATAATCTAGTTGCAACATATTCCAGGGCCGCCAAATTTTACCGCCTAACCATGTATGATACAGAATTCACCTACCACATGGAAAATATTGTTCTACTGGATAATGAAAAGGTTGGATTTATATTTGGAAATAAAAATGAGAATTGTACGGACATCCGTAGCCGAAACGTTTTTGGTAGTGTGCAAGAACCTTCCCTGAAAGGTTCCGATTCAATTTAAAAAGATAACAAAATTTCAGCAGGTCAAAAATTTCTCTGTCTCTGCCGAATGATGGACTCAAACAACGGAAGCACAAATAAACAAAGTAAAACTGCTTCCAGTTTTAATAGGAAAGAAATCTTATGAAAGAAATTTTTCCCGTTCTATAGGTCCTCTTAACAAACTCTGCTGTATTCACTACCTGGCAAAAACAACTGTTTTACTGATAAAAATTGCCAATGCCTAATCATACTAGAAGTTGTATTGTATCGCACACAGTAGCAATAAATTTCTTCAGACTTAAATTTTCTCAGTACCCTAGTAGTATATCAGCCATGCCTAACACTTATAGCCATTCACTTAAGCGAAACTGCTTTCGTAAGGTGAAAAAGCGGAAACAAGTTGTGTGTTTCATCAGCTCTACGAGTTCCCTAAAAGCGATTGTCTTTCCCCAACATTTTTTGACTGTTATAGAAAAAACCAGAAAATTAAAATCTTTATCGTAAGAAGTTAATGTAAAAGATTTTGATGTGTTTGCAATCTAGTTAGACAGATTTCTCATACTCGTCATTAAGAATTATCGTACGGCGTAAGTAATCAATATTTTAAGTGAAAAACACAAAAAATAACTCTACTAAACGCTATATATATACTGTAGATATAGCTTATCATTGCGGAATAATAGAAACTTTAGAAAATTCATTAATTCTTTGTTTCTAGATTATTAAAGTGATCGACCTGTCATTTTTTGAATCATATTGTTTACAATAACTGATGTCAAATCAAAGAGGAATTGCCTTATAAAATGTTTGCTAACGCTAGTGCAGTTCTGGATGATTTTGTTTTTGCACCATGGTTTTGAATGCAGCATAAATCATTTGAATTTATTTCTATGACATAAAAATTTTATTTAGTACATATGAAATAAATTTTATCTATTCTGCATTTTTAAAAAAACTTGTTTCACTTGAACTCTCCGATGCATCTTCCTTTTTAATAATTTTGCTGGATAAAGAAATGTATAAAGAAAAAACATAGAATAAAAATGAGTATTGAATCAGATTTCCATGTGTTTACATGTACTCTTTTCAAGAATTTAACAATCAACAGCTTATTACATCTCTGTGTCAATGTCATAGCATTCTTAACTTGAAATTACTGAATTCCCAACTGATAATTGTCCCCGTGTGGGTTCAAGTGTTAGCACTGGAAAGTTTCTGTAAAAAAAAGCAAAAAGGGAAGCTGAAGTGTTAAGATAAAAGCAAACATTTGTAAAATATAGAGAATATGCTTGATGAAATTTTAAAAATGTTTTTTAAGTAAAACGTTTAGGCCTTAAATGTGGAAGTCGAATATTTATTAAGATAGAAAGCCCGTAGGGTACTACGAAACAGCTATTACCAAACTAGAATTATTCTTTACTTTGTTCAAAATAATACTCGACAGATTTAAAAACAATATCCGCTATGTAATAATAGAAAATCATAAAAAAATTGTGTAAAAATAAAAAGAAGCTTTAAAAAAGTATTAAATTGCTAAATGTATCATGTTTTTTATTTTTTTACTGCATCAACCAAAAATATAAAACATATGATAAATAAAGTAATAAAATTGGAAATGTATTAATGATTTCTTAATTGGTTCATTGCATTCATAATCCAATCGCTGTCATTTGTGATAGTTATATCTTGTATTACTTACTACCATGATATTTAATGTAATGTGTGTAGTGCATTGCTCCTAATTCTGTCAGTTGACTTTGTCTAAGTATCTCTCTTTAATGACGTAGGAAGATAATATATTTGTCTACTTGAATTAATGGAAACGTGTTTATTAATCTTTCTAAAGGGAAGTTACAACTTATTCTGCTGCTTTAATAATAGCAATACTATAAAATAAAAACAAGAAAACAAATCTCTTGCTTATTTAAATACTTACATTCCTTGAGAAAAAAATATATACTAGTGCCTAAGGAAAAACCATGGAAAAAGTCATCTAATATAAATACATATACTATTTGCCTCCTACAGTGAGTTCAATAAAAGTGCATTTTATATCATGGAGAAAGTCGTGAACGCACGTGTTTTAAATATAGCAATGCAATGTAGTTGGGTATTTTGAATCCATTGGCTTGTACATTACAATATTATTATAAAAAAGCTAGGAATTGTCGGTCATCTTAAGTAAAAAAAAATTATTAAGCTTTAAAGTTAAGGACTTAAAATTTAATGGTCTAGGCAATACAAGTTTAAAACACAATTGGAAAAATTTATATTATTATTGGTGTTTACATTAGCATGGTACCAATCTTGCTTTAGAGGTGATAAGATCTGTTTACCTGCCTATGTTTCAGTTTTCACAATAACACTGCATAAAAAGATTTTCGGCAGTTTCCTCTACTCGAAGCAACAACAGCTGATGATTTTATTACACTTTATTTTATTTCTGTCACACTTTAAATATTGCAGAACTACCAAGAGCTGGATTTGCTTGTAAGAGAAGTATACCTGAAAAAGATTGCAATGGTGTTCTATCAATCAGTATTGGGATTTTTATTGTGATGTAATTATTGATTATTGCTTTAGTTTGCACGTAAAATCAGATTGTTTGATTCACCAGCATTCTTTTTATAAACAACGATTTAACTTCAGTCTTGGTAGCAGGCAAACAAAACTTCGGATTTTTATCTCTTCTCCAAGAGCAAAATAGAAGTTACACTCGGAAGCTGCTTTTGAGAAGGGTTGCAATATATAGAAAAAACTCAACGGAAATTTCCATATAAAAATATAGAATGGAAAAGGATTTTAACCTTTTTCTAAATTTATCTTTCTGTTCACAAGGCGACTGTATCTAATCCTGCTTTTTATTCCAACTTTTCAACAGCAATATTTCACTCTAGATGTGTATTTCTACGGTAGAAGCAACATATGGTGTCAATTTGTTAACTCTATTTACGTAAGTTTCTCAATATTTTGGGTGTTGCCTTTGCCTAGATTTAATGTTACATGATCAACAATTGTATCTTGCCGCCTAGTTTCCATAAGATTAATAGGCCTATGCTAATGCAAAGGCAATCTTGAATATAATTCAAGGGAGAAAAAAGCACCTGCTTTATACAAAACCGCACAGCTACTCTGCAGCAATCTATTTTTTCTACAACACAGGTTTTGGAAAATTTATTTTGCGTTGGTTAAGGAAAAAGAACACTTCGTCCAATAAAACTTCCTTGAAGGCTATAAAAGATTTATTGCGCATTAAGTTGATGATTCTTTAATATAGCTTGCTGCTAGTTGATTTTCAATCAAGCTAAGGAAAGGTAAGATAATACTTGTTAATTATTAAAAATCAAAAGGGTTATTTTTGTAAATAACGAGTAATCTTTTCAATTGTTCAAGAGTCACTTTATTGCTGCTAACCTAGACTGACGCTGATACAGTGGATAGAGAAGGGTTTATTTGTTGGTCAGTAGCATCTCTTTGATTCGATCAATATTTGTGGATGCTTGCCTTAATTATAAATGTTGTTTTTTTTCTCGGCCTTTTTTCGTTTCAATAAAAATTTTATTAGTTCAAAAATTGAATGTTGCTTATATTCTTCTCCTTCAACCTACTTAACAGAGGTATCGGGCAACGAGTAGGGAGATTATATTGAGTACTCCACTCCGTAGGCGACCAAGATGAGGGAGAAATTTCCATATCAGATGAATTTAAACCGTGCGGAGGCTCCATGCAATGGACTAGATTAAACGTCACCCGCTCCGGGATAATGGCGATCGCTGAATTTTTATTTTGCTTCAAAATTGATTACTCCCTTCGGCCTATTTTTTGCTTCGCTTTTCCTCGATTTTTTTGTAACAAAATCACACTAAAGGGATTCTTTTTGTATATGGAGGAAATGACCACTTTCTCATGACTTTTTTTGTTGCGTCTCTACAGGCGATTAGTATCACATTTCTTCATCGCAAAGACGCCCTTGTTTATTTTCACTTCGTTCCTTACAGCTGTTCTTAAGCACCTCTTTCTAGAGACTAAGCTACTACAAATGTGCGCACCCTTTTGTTGTTCTCTTTTCTGCAGTTTTTATAGTTTCTTTCGATTTTATCAGTCGGTCCATTTGCGATGCTTATCAGACACTAAGCAGTGAGGTTGCCATTTTCTGCAGGTTTTCCATCTTTTTCTACTAGTCGTAACCCTGTTTCCTCAGAGAATTGGAAAAAACAAATATTCCTATTAAACATCCCGTGACAAATTTAATATTTTCCGTACTGACTTTTTTATTTTTGTTTTAGCTAGCACCGTCTTTTATTCTTGCGAAACCCTCTATAACTCTGTTGCCTTCACCCATTGACATTTCTGGCTAGAAAGTATTCATGTTCGAAAAGTAATGGGAAGAGTGTTATCGGATGCGCATGCGACCGCCTCCTGTTTCAGTATTTTCTTCTTGTTAATTTTAACGGATTACCTTTTTGTTTCATTCTTTCGGATAGCTCTGGTTTGTCGTATTGCGTTGAAATCACAGTAAGGATTCCTCTAAATATAACGCCGCCTATCCCTTAACTGTTTCAGCCAAGTATGTCTTTTCTTGATGTTTCTTTACTTGTATCTGTGGTTCAGTCTAGGATCTTTTTCACGATTACCTTTTAAGATATTCTGCATATTTTTTTAAAAATTTATATAAATGGTAAAGATGTTGAAGATTTTTCATCGGGTTGACGATGCAAGAGGATTAAGAAGTAACTTTACATGGCAATACATGCGTACGAGTATTTTGTCACCTTTATTTTTTTCATAATCTTTTCATGTTTCATTCGCATTTTAGAATTACCGAAACCTCTCTATGGGTCTTCGTGTTTTCGTGAAATAATTATCTTTTGTATGTATATGTAGGAAAGAAAAATTATTGATTTAAGCGTAGGAATAGTAGGATTTTCACATTTTTCCAACGTGTGATGTGTATGTTGGCTACAAATCCTCACATGTAATGTTTGTTTCTCTTATTTGGAGAAAAACTATGGTTTTTATGCGGGTAATAAAAAACTGTTTACACGCATTTTTAAGCAGTATCTTTTTTACATTTGATGTGCTATTTTCTTTGATCCAGTTGTTTTTCTCACAATGTAATTTATATACTTTTTATAAATTTCTCACTTTTCTGTGGCTCTCTATTTGCATCTTCTTTCCTAGTGTATCTTTCAATCCAACGTTTTCTAAGTGTCAAAATTTTTTTGCTGTTGATAATGTATGAATGCATGTATATTCCACCATACTGTTTTTGTCCATTGTATTGCTATCAGAGAAATAAAAGAGTGTATCGGCAAAGTGTGGTATCGCTATGCACGATATACATGGCGGCTGGTAGCCTTCTCCTCCGAATTGAGTATGCTTCTACATGTCCCAGTTATCCTATTCTTCTTTCTTTCTTTTTCTCTTTATCCTTACATAAAATATACTTCTCTTTCCATTTTGTTGTTGTGTTTTTGCTAAATCTCGTGTTAAATGTTAGTTTCTCCACAAATATTTCCAATCGTTATAAAATTCCAAAAAAAATTTTTTTTACCTCTACTCACGTAACCCCAATTCTGGGTAAAATATTCTCGTGTCATAAATTTTTGTGTATGTATGAATTATCCTTTTCTCATGGATGACGACCCCCTTGCATATATGTTTCTCCTGACCTTAGGTTTGGGTACCTCAGAATTTTCTTTGTAGAGGTTGCTATATACACCTGATATTAAAAAATGCCTCGGTTTCTTATAATATAAATGTATATTTCTGTGTGACTATCCCAAATCTCTATTTGTTTAACTTAGTTCCTCCTTGAAACAGTGACGACATGGCTACGCACAGCAATTCTTCTTCTCAGAAATCCTCTCATGTGCCCATTGGTTCCACTTTCAACTCCCCTCAAGTCTATCGCCTTGCTCGACGCCTATTCTTTATCACAGGGAAACCGCTGCCACTTTCAGAGGAATCTCCGCTTCATTCACATTGTCTCCCTTCCTCCTCTTTGCCCCCCGTATCTCTCACCTCCTCCCCTTCTTTGACCTCGCCCTTATACAATGAAGATGCTCTCTCGCATCCTTTTCCTTCTACTGTTTCTCTCCAACTTCGTCGTCTGGTTGAAATTGCTCAAAGGCGTCAAGAGGGGGTTTCCTCCTCTGGTTTTTCTTTGTTACCCTCTTCTTTCTTGTCCTCTCGTCAAATCCTTGCTAACAAGGAAACCCCTGCTTCCCCCCCTACTCCTTCCACCTCGAGTGTTTCTCCTGATGTCTCTTTATCTTCTCTAGTAGCATCTTCCAATCTTCTTGTGGATTTAGTGACTCAAATCGATTTAGTGTCTCCTTCTTCTCCTCCTCTTCTTTTAGATGAATCAGAAATTTTTGGTGGACAAATTCTTCGTTTTACTCTCATGGAATGTCTACCTCCTCCAATGAAAATTATTCATTCTTTCTGCTCTTCTATTCTGTATTGGCTTGAATTAAATCGGCATGATCACTTTGTTTTGATACGTGCAGATTTTATCACTTGCCCTATTGAAATTTTACTCATCAGCCTCATCATTACTCTTCATTCAAAATATAAAGCATTTGATCCTTGTACACTTTTTCCTTTTTGTAAGGCTACGCTTCTTCTTCCACGTCCCTCTCGACATTTTCATGTATTACCGGTATGTTTGGCGGGGAGA
>JADAQX010000764.1:0-25215 GCA_015476325.1 Cardiosporidium cionae
AGTCCAAGTCCACAAGTGAAGGGGGGGGGGAGTTATAAGAGTTCACTGCTGAGAGAGTGTAACTAGGATTTCACAATAAAAGTAGTCATTCTCCTCATCTCGACTAATTTAGGATATTACATTACAAAAACTAAGTAACTATTGCCTATTTCATCTACAACACCCTATATTCTACTTCTATTTCTGCCGGGATCTTATTCGATCGGCCCAATGAGCAATAGCTCGTTTACATTACATGTTTTAAGTCGAGGAAATTAAGGTAGCGGGAAATTTACATTGTTTTCTCTACTTTGAAACAAGTATGATCATGTTAGTTCACAACATCTCAAATTTTAATGCTCTCAATAGTAAAATCCTTTTGCATCTTCTAAAACTACAGTAGGAGACGATTGTCTGACTACGCATATCACTGTTTCAAATGCATGCATCTCAGAAATATATGTTTTGACACTTTTTTTTCTTATGTGCAATCGATTTAATCTTTACTAGAACATCAAGAAATATCATCGGTTTCATGAAATAAGCACATGGCAAGCCATCTCTATAGTATATAGGTCGAATGCTGTCATTTTCTTGCTTTTTAATCTTGCTAGGAACATGCAGTTTACATATGGTATTATCATTTGCTAAAATTAGGTATCGATATGCAGACTAACAATGATGAAGAATAGTGCACAAATTAATTATTTTGTTTACTGAATTTTTGTCATTCCTCATCCCCCTATTCGCATTTTACTTCAAAGTCGACCCGATGACTAATTCATTACTCGGTAGAGTAACAATGAGCAACCGTGATCCGTAACAACAGTACATTATTTAGCATGCATTCCATTAACCCACTTTGGCACCTAGACCGTCAACATATCACCTTTAACAATAACCCCAAGCAGTTTAGGTAAGAATAGAACGTAGGAACACTCAAGTAAGTTCAAGTTATACTTTTCGATTATTTTTATAATGCAAAGGTGATAGAACCGAATAGCCAATTTTGTCTTTTCGCGTTCTACTTTCTAAATGTACATTTCTTCTTTTTCAATTAAGAAGTATAGAATAAGTTTTTTTAATAAAACATATGCAACTCAAGTACTTTCCTATAGCATAAAAGATTTGATAAAACACCTAGACGACATTGAGCAATATCGAATGGCGAAACGTGACAAAATTCCTAGTGTTTCACATGCAGTAAAAGCCACGTTTGCGCTGATATTTATTTACTTGTAGACAAATTTTTTTATGTCGCATAATCAACAAGAGCTGAAAACTGTTTCCAAATATTGTTAGCGGAGGTCTTCTATTTTTGTGAAAACGGCCTTCTTCCAAAAAATAGTTTAAATTTATCATTTTCCATACAATTTGCCCTTTTTATTTCATTGAATTTTTAGGGAAAATGTATCGAGACAAAATCTACCAAGATGGTACCGACAAAATAAGACTTAAGTCATTTATGTAACAAGTAAATAATCAGTATACTTAACTTAAAAATAGGTAGGAATTATGCTATGTAGGAATTAAGTTGGTTATCTCGAAATCAATCTCTTATTAATATTTGATACAACGCAAGTCGACTAGGAACGTGTTTGAGTGAGCGCAAATGCAACCGATGCCTGATGATCTACAACAAGCATTCCCCAGACGGAAAATAATCGAGGAGGGAGAATGCAGTATCAGAACTAGAAGGAGAGTCCGTCTTTTTCTTTAGAAATTTTTCCTTGTTCATTGTTCAGAAGAATATCTATTTTTATTAGACAATTTTGATATACCTTATCTTAGTAGCCCGAAGCCGCAATTGAATGTTTCTCTTTATTAATTAACTTATATGTATCTAAACATTACTGCTTTGCTAACGTCAGTTGCCGCAACAAATTCGTTTACTTCAATTTAGTTACCGCTTCACGTAAAATCTAAATATTTAATAGAAGCATATTTACATAAACAGGCAAAATCTACGTAGCACAGAAGATCTCCCATAATCTTTCATGTATACAAGGTGATACGGATATTGATTGTTTCAGCATGATAATGAACCTTTCAAATATTTTTCTGATAGAAGAATAACTACTACCAATAGCATAGGCTCAATTTCTCTAAGTTAGCAGTAGTGCGAAGGTATTGTGCGATTAGAATTTTCTTTAGTAGATTCAACTAGCTACGAGATATCGGAAAATGTTTGCAGAATAGCAAAAACGAAAATTTGGCCAAAAGTAAGCTAATCCAAGATAAGATTCTATAGAAGCGTCAGATGAATTATCCCATAAAACTATTTCAAATTAAGTTAATCAACGCAGCGGCAAAGCATGAGTGTATAAGAAAATACACCTTTTCTAGATATGCCACGCACGCTTTCTCATGTCTCGCTTTATTCTGCCTTCCTATATAGCCCACGATGAACGGCTCTTCCCTTCAAGCCCCTCGCTCTCATCCTTTTCGTGATACAGCATCAGCTGCCTTTCCTGCAGCGATTGACTGCCCTTTACTCTCCTAGGTGCCCTAGGAACTCATCCCTTGTAAACTCCATTCAACGCAATGATGCAACACATTGCTCAAGCTCCCAAAGTAAAGTAAACTGGAATAGCGATAACATCTTGCTGCTTTGCCAACGTCTAGTTTTACTGCTTCCACCTCTTCTCTTTTTATGTTTACATTTCTGTTTCTAATCGAGTCTGTTTCATCGTCTATTTTATCTTTCTTTCGTTTTTCTTCTCATAATGGGAATTTCACGCGACAGTCGTCATAAGCATCGCGCTACCGGTGGACGTTTTCCTATCCACAAGAAGAAGCGAAAGTTCGAGTTAGGTCGTCCTTCTGCCGTGACTAAGTTGGGGGCGAAGCGAGTTCGTGTCGTTCGTTGCAGAGGCGGGAACCTTAAATATAGAGCTCTCCGTCTGGATAGAGGCAATTTCTCTTGGCAATCACAGAGTACGTTTGAATATAAAACGTTTATGCGACAACACACGATTCGTGTATTCTGAATATTGTATAAAGCCTTAGCGTGTAAAATAAGAGTTAGCTGCGATATTCACTCTACTGTATTGTGAACGCATGCTTATTCTTTTACACAGTAATGTGATGATTTTTTGGTTCGTAGTAATTTTGCTGTTCTGCATTACTCTTCGGTTAGCGAGTTTCTACAGCATCCCCTCATTCTACTTGTATCTCGTAATACATTTTGTGTTCATGAGTATGAATGCAACATGTCGTAGAAATTCTTCTCTTTTCGCCTCACGCAATCTATACTTTTTGTGGTTGTGAATGTGCATGTAACACGTGGCAGAAATTCTTCTCTACTAATAAAATTCTTGTTTTCGCTACATTTAAAATTGTGGGAGAAGAAGATGTAATGCTAAGGATGAATGTCTCTTTCTTGATCACATAATTTCTGCTTGCAGATTTATTATTTGGGTTTTTATGCGTTTTTATTTGCGCTTCGTTGTAGAGTAACTCATTTTCAAAATTGGATGTTCCTGTTTTTACAGATTACAGTTGCAAGACCCGTGTTTTGGATGTGGTTTACAATGCTTCAAACAATGAGCTTGTCAGAACTCAAACCTTGGTTAAGAACACGGTAGTTTTGATTGATGCAGCGCCTTTTCGAGCATGGTAAGTTGTTTTGCTTAATTTAATATTGTTCTTGCCTTTTTATTTCTACTATGGAGTAGGTGAATATGTATGACACGATTCTTAGTATTGTAACGTGAAAAAATTAACCACGGCGTAAGCAAATATTTTCATTTTTTCATCGTCAAATACGTTGTAATGATGACAATCAAATTTTAGCACCCGATATACAATGACGATATTGAATTGCTAAGCTGGAATTACCGTCTGAACAAAAAGGAGAGAGTATCATTCTACACATTTAAAAGCAATAATTTCTACTTTTCTGGTCAATTTTATGCAAGAGCCATAAAATTCAGAGCTTGTGCCGTACGTCTGCTGTGAGTGGATTCGTTTGATTTCTGTTGTTTTTTTCAATTGTAGGTATCGACAACATTATGGCGTTGAATTGGGACGCAAGAAAGCAGTCACTGCTGATGAGCCAGAAATTGCAGCGAAACAATCAAAGAGTGTGCTTGCAAAGCACAAATCTCGTCTTTCTGGTGTTAAATTAGAATCTCGAATGGAGGAACAATTTGGTACTGGAAGATTGATGGCATGTATTTCCTCTCGTCCTGGACAATCTGGACGATGTGATGGATATATTTTGGAGGTAACATTTCTTTCCATATTCACAAATCTAACGTAATCATTCAATGGGTCCGTTTTCGTACTTCTAGTTTTGAGTTTTGTATTGCATTTTACCCTCTGGGATTGCACAGTTAAGAGAGTGAATATTAGAAACATCTTTGCCTGTTTTTTATTGTTACTACAGGGAGATGAAATGCTATTCTACCGAAGAAAATTGGAACAGAAGAAAAAATAAACAAAATGCAGTACATATATATGGCAATAGGTGATTTACCAAATTCTTTCTTGTAGAGTTTAGTAGTTCAATCAATAAATGTATTTCTTGCCAAAATGAATAGCCGTATTTTTTTTCTCGTTACTTGCATGCTCTAATCAATTCATGTGGCATGGATTTTACGAAAACCGAAACTTCTCTTGTGAATATATTTCAAATTTGATTCCTGTTCATCAAAATGGGTACGATAGTGGAAACAAATTTAATAAAAGTTAGCTTTGATTGAATTATTATATACAATAAATTAATCGACATTCACAGGCAAAAATGCCAATGTGTTTGACATGGATCATCGTCGCAAAGAATTTTAAACCAACGAATACTGAATTTTAATAAACTGCTTTGTCGATGTGCCATGAGGCTATATAGAAAAATAGCTTTTGCTAAAGTGAATGCTTCGATACCAACAGCTGCTCAATTATAATTATATTGATAATGGCCAATAAGAGAAAGATATCCTTGCTTTAATGCATATAATTAGTTTTCGAACAATTTTAAGGATAATTTCAATTTCATTCACTACTACCGTTTAAATAAAACCTTTAGATAATATACTCGCAGTAAAAACAGACAATGGACAAAAAACATTAGCGCCCAATTTATAACGGACACTGAAAAAAAGAAAAGACAATCCTGTCATCATAAATGTAAAAAATTAATTTCTAGAATTCGATGGATTTGCTGGGTAACCCCCCTTGCTAGTAGTATAAAGAGGAGGTTGGAATGTTCCAGCGGGGTTAGGGAATCGATACGTGGGGGCAGCTAGTTGCGCGGGAAATCTCAAAGAACTTGTTGGAGTAACAGCAGGCTTCATCGACGTGTAGTGAGCCGAAGGATAATAGGCTTGTTGAGTATTTTTAAGCACAAATTCTTTCTCATCTCTGTAAGACTTGATTCGCCCAGCGATATCAGAGAAGACCTGCTGTAACCGTACTTTATGTCCAGGCAACCAATTTGTTTGGTTGAATCGCTCTATATCATCTAATGTTTCAGTATTTACGGTCGAGAGCGTCTCAAGTGTATCGAATCCAGCACTCGTGAAATGAGCCGCAACATCAACAGGCATTTTCTGAGCTCTGAAAAACTCAACTACTGCCAGGCGCTCGAATTCCAAATCAGGATCTGAGTTATAAAAATTATAAAAATACGTTTTATTTCAATTCAATATTAGATTATTCCATAAAATAAACTTCTTACATACCTGCATTGAATATGCTGGAAAATCCCGGAAGATGCTCGTGGTAATGTTTGCACAAAAAGCCAACAATAAAAGAAATTATATTCGATGGGTTATTCGATTCAATTTCCTAAAAACATTTATGAATTATTGCACAAAAAGATGTATTTCATATCTTAATAGGCTAAATACAAACATTCGTTTCCACTAATTTACTTGAGTGATTCGTGTGAATAGCTGCTGAACAAGCGTCTGCTGGACTGTCTCCTTCTCTATAATTTCGTTGCCTTCCTCGACAACTTCTCCCAATTTGCTTGTTTCTCCTTCAGTAGGCATTTTGTTCTGTAAGTGCAGGAAGAAGATACATATTTAACATCTCTGGAAAATGCTATACTGTTAATTCATTCACTTTTATATTAATTTTAGCATGGAAAACACTAATAGAGGGTATTGCATGTAAGGGATAACTAATCCATTCTTCAGTCCTAGAGAAAAATAAAATTGGTTGTACGCGCCCATGAAAAAGTTGCTACTTTAAACCTTATTTTCAAACTAGGTATATGTCACAACTGTAAGCGATATACAAAAATTGTTCAGCTTTTGCACTATCCCTTCAACTTACTTGATTTGGTTATTCTGAAGTTTTGAGCAGTCACGCGTATTGAATAAAGAAGATTTTCTTAAGGCCTGAGTGTGCGTAACACTTGAATACTGTAATGCAAAACGTATTTTAAGTTATTTCAATAGTTCAGATAAGAACAAAATTGTTTTACAAAAACGAGAAAATTGAAGAACGGTAGCTCGTTAAAATTGGTGGAAACGAAGAGAGAAAATAGACTGAATGAACTTAACTGATTGATTTATGTAGACTTGTTGACAATCTGCTGCGTGTGTTGAGAGGACTCGACATTACGTGCCGCGATGTATTCGCATTAGGTCGGGCGATGGGCAGCAGGGCGTGAGTGAGCCTTTTCCCAGCTGCGCATTGAATTGGGTGACAAATCAATACTGGGAACACGCAATATTAAGTGCAATGACGTCCTGAGCTGCGCGTTGAATTACCGTTATAGGGTGGGGAGAAAAGAGGAGCAAGCAAGCCAATCCCGTAACTCCGTGAGATTTCCATGCAAAGTCATATCCTCCTTGCGTTATACTCATGAAACGACGATACGTAAAAATGTTAGACGCGATACAAGCGTTAGCTTTTACCGAGAGAAAGTGCTTTGCACCTAACGCTCACAATCTCCCCTTCACTTAGGCGTAGTGCTTCGCAAAAGAATTGATTATCATCCGGAAATGTATGCTGTAAATATTTGAAAAATTTCATTCGTCAGCAAGATCATTTTAATTCATGTAGTCAATTAGTTCGCAAAAAGTTCAGTCTGGTAGCCGCAAGTTTATTGCGGTAACGTTCGTGCCGGTATACCGTCATATACGCAATATAGAAATAAATGTACGTCAATAAAGAGAGGTCCTAACTGGTATTGACTAATTTATTGTGTACTGTCTTGTTGTTTTGCTGGCATTTATGAATTAATTGCTAGAAATGAGAGCTTATATGTTAATATCGTGCATGTTCTGCTGAATATGTATTGATAAAGTTTTTCAATGTATTACTGTTTTCTTCATTGTATTGCTGACGTTCACTGTAACAGTGGTATCACGACGGAGTGAACTGCCACCTATTCTTAATATTTTAATTAGTGTTTTATATTGCTATAATTATTTTATCGTTATCAAAGTTACCTTTTTACTATGGAGTTATTTTTCTTAGAATTAATTTAGCCAACAATCCGCAGTTTTCCTGTTTTCCCTCCTAGGTTATCACAGTGCATATAAAGCGATGTAACAGCATTGAGTCGCATTATCGAACAATCGAAATAATGGGATTCACATTCATCTTTGAGAATGTTAGTTTGTTTTTAGGCAGCTGAAAGTATTACGCCCATATATAATCAAATAGCTGCTACTACACCTGAAGCTTCTTCATTTTATTTTAAAGCATAAATACCTTATTTTCCGTTTGACTAAGCGAAATTGTGGTAATTTGGGGGAGAAATTCTTAAGAAAATGAAATGTAGCAGCGATCAGAAGTTCCTCAACATGTTGTATTATGGTTTGTTTTGGTTGCCGTCGATCTGTTTCATACAAAATTGTCACTTTTCTACATTCTTACTATTTTCCGAATTGTTACTGAGCATTCTCTTGCGTTTGATAGGTCATAAGAGTGTAAATGGGTGTCATGCATTGAAGAACTGGTTTTTCTGTTTTTATGATTACCTTTTGAGGAAAAATGAAGTATGTTCGTATGCAATAAATCTTCTCATGAGATACGTTTCACGCAAAATATATTAATTTTGTTCAATCCAGTCAGGTTAAAGTCCTTATTATGTAATTTTGGATTATCTTGCTTAAATAAGAGATAGTCCCGTACTTTTTGCGGTAAAGTTTCGCAAATTTGTAGCAAACTTGGTAAAACTGTGAACTAAAAAGTTTAGTAAACTCAAGAAGGGATTTGTGGATCATGTACTTATTCTTTTTTGAATGGTAGACCCAGGATTGAAATATTGAGGTAGCTATATCATCCAATTTTAACTGCTAAGTATCACAATACAGTGATATTGGGGAAATTAGAGCTTAATGATAACAAGTTGTATGTGAATCTTTTGCACATTTTTTTCTCTTTTAAGCAATTGTCAACTGCTTGTACCTTTTGCATTGTCTACTATCGTAGTGTTAAAAAAATTTTTTTAATAAGAAAGGGATTTAATGTCTGATAAACTAGAAGTAGAAGATAATGCACATAACAGGAATGGTTGTGATTCCGAATGAGGAGGATGTTGGATGTTACAAATTCTGTATTAATTGGCTGCCTAATATATTGATTATAGGAGCAATATTTGAGTAGGATTTTTGATAGAATATTTAGTAAATAATAAAAAGGGAGGAAGTTGAATTTTAAAAGAAAAGATCGTAGATTAGCTTCAACTGTTTCAATATGATTTTTGATCAAAATATTACTGTGTAAGAAAATTCTTCAAAGGGGTACAACTTGTAGTAGAGTTACTCTTATATTGTAAGAAAAAAACCATTTGCAAAATGAGCATTTAATAATAATTTTTCGGGTTCAGTTTTTTTATTTTCCCAAATATGTATTCACATTCACTATACCTAGAAATTGAAAATAATAGTATCCAGGAGAGTATTATTTCCGTTCGAAGAATTCAACAGCACATGATTTCAACTGTTTGTGACGCAATTAGCAATACAAATGCAAAGCTTCACTGTGCTTTCCATGCAGTAATCCCCTTTGGAGTGCCAAGGACAATTACTCTGTGGTTTAACCTCGTAGGTGCTTATTAATTTGATTACAAACAAATTTCAGTGAAATATAAAGGAAAAATATACTTTGATCCATTACGCGCGAGTGGAAAAGATACAACTGAAATCATTTGTTTAATTCCATAGTATAGATCCAGAAGTTTTGCTATTACAATTTCCGGTGGAGCAATAGTATAAGAGGAATTGGCACCGGTTACTTTGCGCGGTGCGCAAGCGTTATATTTTTATAAACGAAGTCCTTACTCACGTGCTTGCTAATCTCTAGTAATTTACCCATCACCCAGGCATAACTATTTCAAAGATTGACGGGCTGATTACAGAGAAATGATAACAAACTACCTTTTGAGCGGGCACATCACCTAATGTGATCCTGTTGCTACATTTCAAGATTCAAAGAAAAGTTCGTGTCACTCTCAATTCTCATATTGAAGTGGAGTGTAAGTAGAAATATGTCAATCAGGAGTTAAAACAAGAACAGCCCTATATCCAATCGACGAATTGAAGTAGCAACCGAGTAAAAGAGATTGCCATTAATTACGCTAACCAAAAATGCTATTTTTTGCGCAGTTGCAAATGTAGTCAGATTGAGGCTAAAATAGAGACGCTATAAAATTATATAGCACAGTGCAATCACCGCAAAACGCGATCTTTTGAAATAAGAAAAACAGCGATTCTCTATCGGACTACCGCCAGTTGGCTTTGTAAGATTCATCTATACCATGCTGGGGTTTCTTTGTAATATTTCCAGGCATATTTGTGGTCCGCTGTTCCTTTTCATGCCGTAGACCGCAAAAAGCTGCTATTTTCACTTTTTTCTCTTCAACCAGACCCTGCAATCAAAAAATATCAACATGATTAATAGTCTAGTATTTCTCAACGATTAGAAAATATAATATAGCAATGCCACCTACATGCACTATTCAGAATCATCCTAAAAAAGGGTGAATGAAAGATTGCAAGAAATACCTAGAAAGGCTAACAAAAACATGAAGCAAAATGAATACACAGACTCTACTAATCCTCTACATAGCAGATCCTCTGCAACTGTTTTACAAGAAAATTGCATCCAAGCCAAAAATAATTTTGTGGTGTAAGCAAATGCATCCTCTATAGACTAACTTTGAAATTTCTCCAGCTGTTGACTCGTACATCTCGAGTTTCTTCCCATTTGCGCTTTTCATCACGCTTGTTTATTGATTCTGAAATAAGTTGAGCTTCTTGCTAAAATTAAAAAAAACGTGCAAAAGCAATTGCAAAACTTTTCGACTAAAAAATGGTAGGATTTATGTTGAAAAAATTTATAATTTCTGGACAAAACCAAAATCCATAGCCAACGCGTCACTGCCACATATATTAACAAGAAATACGGAACAGGAAGCAAAAAATCTCGATGTATAGGCATCCTTTTCACATCCTATTGCGTTAGAGCGTGTAGAAAGCTGCATTATAGACGGTGAGAAGCCATCATTAAAGTAGTTTGTTTTCTATCATTCCACACACCTCTATTTCTTTCCCATTACACGTTTTGGCCATCTCTCTGCTGACAAATGCCTTTCCATCCATACGTTTATAATAACATAATTGCACTCATCTTTGAGTATTTCCTTTTAGTAGAAAATCAAAAATTATAAAACCACAAGACTATACCTCTTTTGTATAGCGTTCATTGGCTGCTTTGCAACTTTCTGCATAATTTCGATGGTGTTCTTGTTCTTCAAGAATAGCATCACACATGGCCATTATTTCTTTCTGAAGCTGAGATTCCTCTTCAGGTAAAAGTACCAAACCCACTACAAGAAAAAATAGAAGAAACATCCTAAAAAATGTCTAAAATGTGTGCAAAATCAAATAGAAATGAATACGCTCGCATGGATCCCAAATACAAGGATTTCTATAGTTTCCTATAGCTTCAATAGAGTATAGGTTTCATTCTATTTATAATACAAGGTAGCAGAGATGTATTTTAATTTTATCGCCACTCCCCTTTGGTTTTAAAATTTCGCATTTTTGTAAAATTTCAGTGAATTCTCTTCCTTTCATGTGTACTTACAGCCGATGGCCCCCCTCCTCCATCTAAGGGGAACCCCTGAGAGTATACTAAAATGTATCCTTAATTCTATTTTCAACTTTTCTCTCTCTTTCTCTATCCTTTTTACATGCATTTCATATTTGTATGTTTTTTTTTTTTACATTTTTGTATAAATATATAAAAAGAAAAATTTACATGTTCTCCGTTTCTTGTTTTCTTTTGCAATTTCTTTCAAAACACGTTTTTTAGCTTTGACAATGACAGAGTCATACTTTTTACGCATTTCTGGTTTCTGTAGTGTTTCATAGGCTTTGGATAAAACTATTATAAAAAAAAATCCATGAAATACAAGGAAATAATTCAAAAAGTGTGACAGAGACAATTAAAAATTCAAAAAAAAAAAAATCCATAGAAAAGAAAAGCATTGTAGAGAATACTAAAAAGAGTAGTATAACCAAACCGTTATATAAAAAAAAAAAAGATGTAGAAATGAATAAAATCAAAAAGTAAGAATAAATCCATAAATGAAAAAAAAAATATATACACACATCCAATAGCATCACCTACTGCTATCACTCTGAAATATATAGTATTCTATCCACACAAAAACAATGAATTCTATTGCATCCTTGATATACATACTTTGAAATGCTTCTCGTGCTTTCAAATGTGAACATTTGTCTGGATGAATGAGTAGAGAAATCTATAAAAAGTTAAGAATAAACACACAGGGATACTCTGTAAACGTAAAATATACTATTTCTATTGTAAAAACAAATGAAACGTAAATATGCACAAAAGAATGAATGGGATTACAAGAAGAAGAAGAAAATCCAGCGGCCATTCTGTCATTAAATAACAAATTTTATAAAATAGAAAAAACATTCCCATAAAAAGTTATGGAAAACTTTATCAAAATGTGAAAATAATAGTCTATGGACAGAACATCCACAAAAAAGAATAAAAACGCCATTTATTGACAAAAAAAAAAAAAAGATGAAAGATGTAATGGAAAAGGATTTACAGAATCACCAAAAGTTTTTTTCAAAAAAATAACATTTCTTTTCTTTACATTTTTCATAAGAGCTTTCCTTCATTCCACTTCAAAATTCTCAAATTTAAAAATTCCTCTTTTTTCTCCTTCTCTTCATAGTTGGAATTTCCTCCCCCCCCCAAATTTTTTTTTCAAATCTAAGCCAATTTTTGCTGCTCACTAAATAGTGTTCTCGAGTTTACTCATAATCTATGTTTTAAAAATGTATATATAATCTTTCCTTCAATAGCTCTGTATTTAGATTTATCCTTCTTTTCTCTTCTAGTTTCAAAAGATTTATTTTTTTTAAACGTCTTGTATTTCCAAACCTCTCTCCTAGCCATTCTATTTCTCTCTCTTTGTTCTACCTACAGGCATGGCCATGGAGAACGATTGACTCTCTCTCTTAACAGAATTTCCATACAACACCTCCTAATTCAAATCTACCTTTCGAAATTGCCGTTTGATGTCCTCTTCAGATGCATCAGGTGTTAATTGAAACGTCTGAAATGGATTTTTAAAAATTTGAGCTGTCAAGCGAATACATTGTTCATCTGCCGTTCCCAGTAATCCAACTGTAGTGGGAGAATTGACCATCGTGGGCTTCCCTATAAAAAATTTCCATTATAGGTATATATGTCAAGTATACAAGAAATGAAGAGTACGAAAGACAGGTCTATAAAAGAGTTTATTATTTAGAAATAAAAAAAAAATTTGAGAGACTCTCGTGTGTTAAAAAGGAAAGAGTACATAAAAACACGAGAAAAATATCCTAAAAAATAAGAGAGAGAAAAGTAGAGAAATGAGGAGAAGAAAGGAATACGACGAGTGAAAACAAAGAAAAAATGGATAAGAAGCGTATAGAAGAAGAGGTTTTGCTAAATAGATGCAGAAAAATATACTACTTCCATGGAGGGTTAGACACCGTAGAGAGATACAATTTATCTCTTAGTATATTCTACATCCCAAACAAATCATCCACACTGTAAATCACTTATATAGAAGGTCGTTTATTTAGTCATTTTTATGCACTTTCTTTCTAAAACTTAATCTTTATAGAATTTCCATTCGTCTCTCTTTAAGACTGTGTCTTTATTGCATCCGTTTACCAATAAATCAAGCAGTAGGTCTACTATACACCAGAAAATAAAAATAAAAGGATGGATTACCGGAATAGAAACTTTCAAACAAAAGTCATTATTCAGATAATCCATCGACATAGAGAGAGATGAAAATTTTGTGAAAAAAAGCTTAGCAGATGGCCTCCTTTTATATTTTATCTCGTGTAGAACAATGTCATACTTCTATTGAATCATGAGTTACTATAAAAAGATCTCAGAAACGAATTCAAATTCCTTTCCTACACAAAAAGTTAAAATAAACACCATATTCTTGTTTTGTAAGTTGAAAAGAAACAACGAATATCAAGAAAAACGTTTTTGGGTCCAAAAATGCTGTTGTTTGGTGCTACTTATAAATTACATAGTATAGTGGGTTAAGGAGATGCTCTCTCTTTTGCTAAATAAAAGAGCCAATGTAAAGGTATCTCGTAGTATGCAGCCAAAAGTATTTCTTGTTTTAACCTGAATCCAAATGGGTAATTTCATTTTCAAATGCAGCAAAGATATCGTCCAAATCTGTAGAAGCATTTCCTACTTGCTCCGTAGATTCTTCTACAGGAGCCGAAGCATCCAATTCTTTGAGAAATTCATCATAGGATGGAAATATAAAGTCCGAAGGGGCCGAGGAATCAACCTCTTCCGTTACCTTTTCAATAGATGGTACCTCCTCCTGTACCTTCTCGAATTCATCTACTCTCTTATCCATAAATCCTTCCGCTGCTTCTTTAGCAGAAGCATTGGTTGAACTGCATGATGAAAGAGAGGGCGATTTAGATACATCCACAGGGAGTGGCATGCTGACACACAAAGAACATCACCTATAAACAAGAAAAAGACAAAATAAAACAAATTAAATGTATTGAGCACACTACGTACCATGAAAAAACCTTACATGCATGCATATTTCATCAAACTAAATAGAAAATGAGTTGAACAATTGAATTTTTAACACTTGCATAGTATTAGTGACAGAAAGAGAAAGTCCGCACTTCTCTCCACCGGGGACATGAGACAGAAGGAGAAAAGTGAGAAAAAAGTACATATATTAAAAAACAATTGTAATCAAGCGATTCTCTCACGCTGAGAGGGTGGGTCTATTTTTGTCTTGGCTTTTGTTAACGAAGAAACTGCACCGCACAATGAGACGGTGAAAAATGCCTAACCAATAATTTTGGGATGCAATGTACATAGCAACAGTACTTGGGTTACTTAAAGAATGCCAGAAAATAAAGAAAAGAAAATATATAGATTCAAGTAGTCTTTCTACTTCTTCATCAGCCAATGGCCCATTGTATTGCCCCAATTATTTTTGAAATTCAATTGTCAAAAGCAGCTGAAGAAAAATGGTCGAATAAAGGTTCTACATTGCTCAAAAGAACTCGCAGCTCCCAACGCAAAACAAAGTACACCCTCGATGTGCTCCACAAAGTATTGTGTGGGTGCTGTAATTCGGCTCGAACAATTTCTGATATGGCACTCCTACCTTTGTTAAGAAAGGAAAAGTGGCAAAAGCTCTATACAAGCCTTCTAAAATTAGATAGTCGGCTGCAATGAAGAAGGTATAGAAAAATAAAGCTCTCTCTGCTAGAAATTCTGTTTTATCAAGCACATTTTCGCAAGATATTCTTTACCTCATTTTTTGCATTCGATTCTACCGTTTATTCGAAGAGCTTGTTCTGATCTGGCTAGCAATTTGGGAATGCATTTATTTTGGAATTGAACACAACAGAGGCACCTAGCACGATGAAAGAACTAGACTTGATACTATTTGTATTGCCTTTGTTCATGTTTAAGGAAAAAGAATTATTTCTCTAATTGTCACACAAATTATCAGAGGAGAAGTAAAGCTACTTTTGTTACCTAATCTTAATGGCTTTATATACAAAAAGGGAAACACAATAGACGATTTTTCATGCATTTTTACATTAATTTACCCATTACATGCAGATGTTGAATGATACAACAGGAATGCACTCTAGGGCCTTGTCACTGCTCAAAAAATACTGAAGTAAAACAATATGGATTGAACGTTGCTGAAAAAAGGGAAAGCAAAAGGTGCATGGAATTAATACAAGTGTCTATGATTTCATCTGTCAACAACGCTTGCCAGTACAATTTAAAAGCCATCATATTAATTTCTCTTGTTTTGTACGCGTACAGACAATAAGACATACTCTTCTGGCATGTTTGTAGAGAATATTTTTTAGAAGAGTTGCATGATTATTGCTGAAGGTGTAGTCTAGCTTTGTTCCCTCTAGTAGGTTAAAAAACAAGGAAGATTTAGCATGCTACACATATCGCGATGTCGATATTCCTACCTTGTTTTGACTCTAAATTCTGTTTAATACAATTGTAACGGAGCAGTTTAAAAATATCTTTCACTTGTGAAAAAATTATGAAGGATGGGAAACATTTAGTTGCAAGAAATGCCTAATTATCACTGCTATCAATTGCACTGTTATTTTAGTATATCCATTTATTCTGGCATTTTCTGTAGTTTTTAATTATTTTATTCTAAATTGATACTAAACTCATCAGTAATGAACTGTCTAATTACACGGCATTAGCACACTAAGAGTAGACCAGCAATTTGACTCTACTAACAAAAGATATGCGGTAGTAATGAATCTTAAGCTGGTCTTCTCGGGTTATTTACACAAAACAATATACTCACTTTTCGATAATCCAACGTAAAAAATAACAATCTCGACCGTTTATCTTGAGGATAGTTGCGGCCCTAGTGAGCAGACTAGGAATTGTTCTTATCATGAAACAACTTACACTAAGGTTAACAGAGGTGATAACTTCTTTGACTAAACGAAATGATCAATATATATTATTTGCACAAGCATTCGTCGAATTATCGGTTATCATAAAGAGGAAAATATAAACTCTACCAATAGGGTATTTAACTGAAGATGATTGGCGCTAATGCTACATTTGTAGTACACTGTATTTCCACCTTTTCTTTTGTGATTTTTTTATTTCACAAAAAGAAAAGGGCATTGTTTCAATACCATTTCCGGACGGCTTTTAAGACAGTCTCGCAGCAACTTAGATCGTTTTTAATGTGCTGCAACCAGATAACAAAATTAGCAGTATTAAAGTTTGAAATTGCTTATTGGAATAAGTAGACTGAGAACGGCTACAGCTCTTTCTCTACTTAGGAAAGGTTAAACAAGAGAAACTGCTTAGCAACTTCAGACGCCCATTTGAGAGGAGCTACTGAAATGTTAAACCAATTAATGGCTATGCAAAATGCAAGATCGAGTAATTAAATTAAAGATAAATACGTCAATGGCACAACAACTCAATATTTTGCATTTTTGCTACCATGAATTTTCCTATCGCCATTATTCCTCTTTAATTTCAGAATGTAAAACAGAAATAACTCTTTGCATTGCTTGAAAGCGTTCCTTCTCTCCCACTTTTTTTAAAAACAAATGGCATAGAGAAGTACTCATCATTACTAAAAAACGGAGTGTAATACCGCAAAGGAACAATTATAGCAAAGAGACAGAGTGTGAGTTAATGCGGAGTGTTTATTTTCCCTCATTAAATGTTTTGTGTATTTTGTTTTTATATGAACTGAAGGTACCAGTGAATGAATTGAGTAGGTGCATAGGGTCACGTAAACTATAGAGTCTTGTGGATATATTTTCTCAACTTTCAATTTTTCTTCGGTTCAAATTTTTGTTGCGGCAATATAATTCGAGTCAGCAACACGCAGTCTTCAGCAGCCCTTGTTCATCCTTCTTGTCTTTCGCCCAAATTTACCACCTAGATGCTTGAGAGCATTACAAGCAAAACCATGCATCCCTTATCTCTAGCAGAAAGAATGCTTTTTTGCTCAAAATGAATTGTACTTTTTTTCATTCAAATGCGCGTACAAACTAAATAACATGATTCACATTAACAGAAGAACTCTTCGCTAAAATGTTCTTCAACCTATCCTACGGACTTGGCTTGTCTTGTTTTTGTAACCAAAGACAATTTCTCATTTGACCATTGAATGCAGCAATTGTTGCGGGACGTTATTCTCTTTCTCTCCATGTAGAGCATTGCAAACTCTTGCGTATTCTCATTGTCGGTCATATGCAATGATTTCTTTACTCTCGAGCTCATCGACGTACCCCTTTGTCAGAGCGAACGCAAAAAGAGGAAGGGATGAAGCTACACAATTATGAAATGAGTGCACAACCTTTTCCTCATTGAAAGGAAAGCCTTTTAAAAAACGTGCGTTGGTCTATTATTTGAGTGTTTCCTTCTTGTTAATCGCACTTTTCTCGCAACGAGATTTGCAATCCGCTTCCTCTCGTTATTTCTACCGTACCCTTTTCTTGTATTTCGTTACTGACAGTTTTTGGAGTATTGCATTGAATACATCTTTACTTGAGGCACTATAACTGTCATCCTTACACGCTTTAGGGTCCTCTCTTTAGTTACCTTAAAAATCCTTGATGTGCACGCATAAATAACAAACGTCCCTTCCCTCCTATTTATTCTCAGCCTTTCCACCCGTTTATTTCATTTCTTGCGTTGAGATACTTAGTTGAGAAAATCAAACGAATTTAGGTACTCCTCGTTGCTACAATGGGCAATACACTTCTTCTCTCTTATCAAATAAATCAGTCACGCTCATTGGACAGCGGATGTTACCTAAAATGGAAAGTAGGAATGCATTCTATAGAAATCAGTCTATATGAGGCTCAATAGAACGTAGTTACCTTTCATTTACAAGAGGGACGCATATAATACGAAGAGAGGTGTACGTACACTACCCTATAATTTCATATTTTTTTATTGGATCCAGCCCAAAGAAATTAAATAGACTCTACCCCTTTATATAGTAGGAAGGAGAAAGAAACCATGAAAGCTTTATGAGAGGAGAATACATGGGATGAGAGGGTAACTATTATGTTATTTCAAAGTATGCGAGATAATCTACTTTGCAGAGAGAAGAAACAGCGTGCGAGTTTTCTCTTCTTTTTATGAATTCTTCTCCTTCTTTTCTATACTTGTATCATTTCCTTTCTCTTCATTATTTCATCCACGTTCACCTCTTCATTTCGTATTTTTTAAGTTGTATTTTCAGAATTTTCTCCTACAAATGTATTTCTGTGTGTCTCTTTTTTTTAATGAAATTTTCTTCATCCTCGGATAGTCTTTCACACTCTCTTTGTTTTCACAATTTCGTTTCATAGATGATTTTAGCTACCAGTAAAGAACGCCCCAGTGAATCTGTCACCATCTTTGCCTTTGATAAAACTTTACTGAATCCTCCAATAATCTCTTCGTATGACAGTGAAAGAATCCTACAATTCTTAAGAAAAGATGCCACAACTCTCTCTAAACTCAGACATCCACACATCCTCTCTGTGGTGGATCCTCTTAGCGAGGAACGAAATTCTTTAGCTTTTGCAACAAAACCTGTACTTTCAACTCTGGAAATGTTTATACAATCGCAGTGAGACTGCACTGTAGTTAGTGTTTCTTATAAATAGTTTATGAATAATTTTTTTTATTAAAGGATGCATTTTTTTTTTTTGGGAACCTCTTCAAGAATGTATTCTTATGTTCTGTGAAAAATTAGAAAATATAGACATATAAAGTGGAGAAATTTGAAGAAAAAAATAAAAAGTATGAACACTAGGCTATTATTGAAAAGAAAGAAATAGTTTATATTTCTACTATAAAAAAAAAAAACTAGAATTTCCTTTTGTTACATATTTATATATTTTTTTAATATAAATATTTAGAAAAGATGTACCTCTTTCTCTTCTTGAGATTAAATCTGGAATTTTTGATATTTTAGAAGCTCTCAACTTTCTTCATACAGAGGCAAAGATTGCCCATTTGGCTATTTCTCCTGAAACAATTTTTGTTACAGAGAAACGAAAATGGTTACTGGGAGGAATGGTAAATCAAAGAAATTATTTTTAAAAGATTTATATATTTTGCATAGGAATCTCTATTTTTTGAGGGTGGATTCTATTTTTCAATGGATGAAAATTTTCATTAAATAGATTGAATTTTTATTTTAGTATTAATGGAATTTTTCTTTAACGCGATCAATTTCCTTCTATGAATAGATGTGATGAAATTTTCTTTTCATTTTTTATTGAGTTTAGACGATAGAAGCGATGCCAATTATTTTTATATTTTTTTCGATATAATTTTTTATTTTTTTTATTTTTCGATATAATTTTTTATTTTTTTTCAATTTTCAAGGGAAGTTCGATTTCTATTCCTTCTATAGAAGCCATGAAATCCTGTCCATTTTCATTGGAAGAGTATGTTTACAAAATATTAATTTTTATTATTATTTTATAAGGCAATGAACTAAAAATAAATAAAGGATTTACGTATGCAATTTATTATTAAAAAAAAAAAAAATTTTAAAAGGCATTTAATTATTATTTTTTTATTTTAATAGAATTTTAAAAAAAAGAAATCCCATTTTTATATATATATATATATTAATAAACATGTTGATATAGGTAATATATTTATTTTTTATTATTTTATTTTTTATAGAATTATGAAGAGCTCTCTTTCTATTGGAAAACTGAGTCCTTATCTTTTATTTTCTCCTCCTGAATTTTCTTCAAAAATATCTCCACTGTGTGGAGCTCCTTCTGATATTTTTGAAATTGGATTATTAATGAATTCTCTCTGGACAGGAGAAACCTCTTCCTCTAATAAAAATTCTTTGAAATCTTCTACTTTTTCTTTTGTTGATGGACTCCATCGAGAGGATTCTTCCTATGCAAAGGTTTGATTCATTTCAATAGAGAAGAAAATTCGTTTTAAAAAAAGAATAAAAAGATGAAAATCAAAAGAGGAGACAGAGAGGATAATAAAATTAAAAGAGAAGGTATAAAAAAGATAATGAAATGCACCCAAAGAAATAATAAAAATTGAATAGTACTACAATGAAAACAAAAAATAATAAAAATGTATTTGTTTAGTATGTATCAAAGTTTGTTTCTAAAACAAAAATTCAAATATATGCATTATTGTACATATTTTTTATTTAATTCTTTTCTATTTTCAGTTTCAAAATTCTCAAGTAAATATTTCTTCTTTTCTTCCTGAAGATATCCGTCGGTGGCTTCTCCCTTTACTCTCTTCAAATCCTTCACATCGTCCAACAGCTGAAATTGCTTTACATTCTCCTATATTTCAAAATGTAAATAATTTATATTTATATATTAGAAAGAAATGAATATTTTATATATATAAAATAATTTTAAGAAAATTTTTTTTTTTTTATAGGTGAATCTTCGAGCTCTCCGTTTTTTGGAACATTTTCCTGAAAAGGAAGAATCTGAAAGAAAACAATTTCTTGAAAGATTTCTCTTTCTTGTAAAGGATAATGTAGAATACCAAAATATTTCTCTTTTACAGTTAGTTACTACATTTTCTTCTCTGAATTTGAGAGAGATGTGAGGGAGATGAGAGAGAGATGTGAGAGAGAGATGTGAGGGAGAGATGCGAGGGAAGATGGGAGAGAGAGAGAGAGATGGGAGAGAGAGAGATGTGAGGGAGAGATGTGAGGGAGAGAGATGAGAGAGAGAGAGATGTGAGGGAGAGAGATGTGAGGGAGAGAGAGATGTGAGGGAGAGAGAGATGAAATGAGATGAGAGAGAGATGTGAGAGAAATATTAGGGAGAGATGTGAGGGAGAGATGGGAGGGAGATGAGAGAGATGAAATGAGATGAGAGAAATGAGAGATGAAATGAGATGTGAGAGAGATGAGAGAGAAATGGGAGAGAGATGGGAGAGAGAGATGAAAGAGAGAGAGATGAAAGAGAGAGAGATGAGAAATAAAGATGAGAGATAGATGATAGAGATGAGAGATAGATGATAGAGTTAGAAATGAGAGAGAATGAGATGGGATGAAATAAAATGAGTGAGAAGTAAAATTTGAAAAAAAAAATACGATGAAAGAGAAAATTGAAAAGTGTTTATTGTAAAGGAAATTGTTTATTTTGTATTAAAAATGGATGATAAAATGAAACTTTAAATGTATTTTATAAATTTTTTAAAAGGAATTTTATAAATTTTATTTTTAATTGAATTTTTTGCAGGCATCGTGTTATTCCTCATCTTTTGGAATGTTTAAAGCAAGCTTTGTATTTTCCTGTGGTTTTACCAATTATTTTTTATATTCTTCATTATGTATGAAAAATAATTATAGAAATTCGATGTTTGTGAAGAGAAAAAAGTGTATGAAAAGAAATAAAAATTCTTTTAAAAAAATATAATGGAAAGAAAAAACTCTTTAAAAAAAAATTATATAAATTAAAACAAAGCAAAGGAGAGTGTATTATTTATATTTAAAAAAAAAAAAATTAGAAGAGTATTTATTAGAAAAGAAATGAAAAAGTAACGATTTACTTTTTTTTTATATGAATATTTTTTTTAATTTTAATATAAATAATTTTTATTTTTATAGATAAATGATTCTAATTTTTTTCGAGAATCCACGTGGCCTTATTTGAAACCTTTATTTACAGCTGAACAAATACAGAAAGAATCTGTTGTAATTTTGGTAAGAATTTCTTCTTCTTTTTTTATAATAATTTTCAAATAATGTGAATGAAAGTTTTGATTTTTCTTCTCTTATTTTATTTTTTAGGTAAATGAAATAAAATTTTTCTTAGAATTCCTTGACGAAGAAAATATTAAACACCATATACTTCCATTTGCTATGAAATGTATAAAATTGAAGGTATATAGGTAGAGATGTATATTTATAAAAATAAGAGAGAATTTTTATATATTAAAAAATATATATATAAAATTTCATCATAAATACAAAATGCAGGTGAAAAAGGAAATAAATAAATAAAATTTCTACTTTTTTATATATAATTTTAAAAACAGGAAATAACTGTTCAAGAAGCTGCTTTGAAAGCATTTCCATTCGTTGCAATGAAATTTGAATATTCTCGTTTAAGAAATATTATTCTTCCTCGTCTTTCAAAACTCATTCTTTCCGCAGGTAAAGAGTTTATTTTTATTTTTTTTTTAATTATAGAATTTTCAAATTTTTTTTTTTTTTTTTTTAAAATATAGATTCCACTACTCTACGAGTTTGTTGTATTGAAGCTATTATGGCTATCTCTTCCTCTGTAGATAAAGCCAGCATTCTTGAGCATGTTATTCCTTCTCTTGAACATGTATGTTGTATGTGGATATTTTTATAGAAAAAAAAAATGTGTAGATGAAGAAGAAAAGGGGATGGAGAAAATATTAAAATATAAAAAAAAAATAATGAATAAACTATAAAATAAAAATTTGAAGAATCGCCTATTTTTTGTAATTTTAAAGAAATAGCGTTTATTTATCAAATTTATTTTAATAAAAAAAAATTAAGCCACTGAAACAGAGAGTGTATTTTATATGTGAGAGTTTAAAATAAAATAAATAATATAAAAGAAATGTTCATGTGCTTATAAAAATGTATTATTTTTATTATTTTAGGTGATACAGAGAGATTCTTCTCCTTTAATGTGTACTTCTTTCTGTCAAGCATTAAAAAGATTATCTGAGCAACTTGGATCCAACGTTTGTCTAAATAAAATATTATAATTATTATAAAACTTTTAAAAAATAATAAATTATTTTATTTATAAGAAGTATAATTTTTAAATTAAATACATATTTATTGCAGGTATCTGCACGTTTTATTCTTCCTTTGTTAATTCCTCTTTTAGGTAATAAAAATTATTTTATATTTATTTTTTTAATTTTTTTATTGTAAAAATATTTAATTCTTTTCATTCTTTTTATTTTTAGTAGTGGATGATTTACCTCTAACAGAATATGAGTATGTATTGAATACTATCAAAAGTATATTAAATAAGGTGAAGAAATTTTTTTTAATAAATATTTATTATTATAATTATTTTAAACTATTCGTATTCTTTTTATTTTATATTTATTTTTTATAGATTGAACAAGAGAAGAAACAGTCTCAAAAAGTTGCTTTCGTACGTTTATTTTTTGAAATAAAAATCAAAAGAGAAATATTAAATGAAATAATGAAATTATACAAAGGCAATGAAAATACTTCAAATCTATATTTATTTTTATTTATTTATTATAGGAAAAAACAGAATCTGTTAAAAAAGCATTTTCTTTACCAGAAAAAAGAGAAATGAAAGAAATGGATTCTTTGGAAGGAATTTTTACTACTTTAAATGATTGTATGTTTTCTTGTAATATTTATAAAAAATAAAATATTATTATTTTATTTTTTAATATTATTTTATTTCTTAATAATACAAGTGTATTATAAAATTCTCTCTTTTATATTATATCTTTGTATTTTATATCCTATATTTTTTTCTTTATAATTTTTTTTTTAAAAGTAAAAATAATTATAAAATACATTTTTTATATAATATATATACATAAAAAAAGATAAAATAAATGGTGGCATCTCTACAACTCTTTCATCAGAAACGATTACTTCACAAAGGTATGCATTTATGAAATTTAATTTTCTAAATATATATATTTTTTTTTTAATTTGAATATTTCTATTTTTATTGTATTTTTTATTACATTTTATTCATTTTAAAAAAAAAAAAATGGATTTTTTCTATTTATTTAAAAGAATTTTCCTTTTTTATTTATTATTATTTTTTTTTAACATTCTTTTCATCTTTTTAATTTTTAAAAAAAAAAAAAAGTTTATCAGACTGGGTGAGGCCTCCTCCCTCTTTACCTCGCAATGATTCAGAAGTATTCCTTCCATTTGCTTCTGCGACAAAGATGGAATCTTCAACAACTTCTCTTTCTTTTCAGCCTTCCTTTGAATCTTTTTCTTTACAAACATCTCTTTCTTCTTCTTCTTCTTTTCCTCTTTCTCATATACAAAAACAAACATCTCCACCTTCCTACTCAAATTCTTCATATATTTCTTCTTCCACCTTTTCCAATACTAAGAAGAAGACAGAAAACACCTCAAAGGATCCTTTTGCAGATTTAGTAGGTGGATAAAATGTTTTTAGTTTGTAAAAAAAGAAGAAGATGAGAAAAAAATTTATTTTATATTTCTTTTATATTCTCTTTTCTATATATTTGTATTGGGATTCTGCTCTCTCTTTATGTTTCTCTGTGAATAGATGCTGCTTTCGCCTCATAGATGAAAATTCTCAAGAAAAATATATATACAGGGTGTAAAAAGAATATTCTCATATTTTTATTTAATATTTTTTTTTTCCATCCATCTTTATCATTTTTTTTTTTTTTAATAAAAAAAATCCATGAAGAAGTAGAAATTTCTTTTTTCAAAAAAAAAAAAAAACTGCCATTTAATAACGTTTGAGGCTCTTTAGAGGTCTCCAATGAATTGGATTCGATTCTGGAGTAGCCTCTGAATCTTCTTTCCATATCTATAAACATATATATATTCTTTTTATTTTATAAAAATATATAAACTATAACTGAGGTAAGATTTTTTATTTTTATTTTTTTTTCTCTTTATATAAATAATGATAATTTTTTCTTCTTACTTTTATTGTTTTATCACATTCGCCTGTAATCAAACGAGTTTCAGATTTATCAAAAACAGCAGCAAAAATTCCATTTTCACTCTCTAAAGATCCTGGTTGAACTCTACTTTGAATGGTATCAAATTTATGGCCACTTCTCCAATCCCAAAAATGTAATTGTCTATAAAAAATATAAATAAATTTAAGAAGATGAAAAAAAGAAAAAAAATATATTATATCTCTTCTTTTATAGAAAAGGAAATAAAAAACATGAAATTCTATTTAAAAGGAAAAAAAATAAAATTCTTACCCATTATTAGTACCAGCCACCAAAACAGAACTTTCTCCTTTTTCTTTAATTGCACAACAATTTATAATGGCATTATGGCCTTCAATATTTCGATCAAATCGCCCTTCTGGACATCTCCAAATCTGAAAAAAAAAATAATATAAAAAAAAAAAAAAATATATATAATACTAGTAAAAATTATATTAAAAAAAAAAAAATCAAACTAATTTTTTTTTTACCAATTTTTTTCTTTCC